>JAZKJV010001908.1:0-122500 GCA_037367405.1 Ottelia alismoides | reverse complement strand
TTAGTATATGTTGAAAATATATGTAGTTCGTAATTTTGTCTATGTAGAATTGTTTACATTAATGAGGCATTGCACTTATGAGTCTGGAGTCCTCCACTCAAATAAGTAGGAGAAAGTCCACGTGAGAAGATTCTAGAAAAAAGAGATGTGGAGAAAATATCTAAATATTTCTCCACCTTCTACCAAAATATCTGCAAATTTTCTACTGGAGGGATAATCATGGAAGAGGATTGTAGATTCCTCCTTCAAAATATCTACACCCTTTTGGAGGGCAATAAATACCATCCAACGTATCCTCATTTCACATAACAACACAAGAAGAAGTATAACGCATCCACTACCAAGTGTTGTAAGTCCTTCTTCCCTTATTGTAAACATTGTAAGCCATCTTCTTGTAAAAGTTAAAGTTTTATATACAAAGTTCAAATTTTAATGAAAAGAAATTCTTGAGTTCACATATATCTTTTGCATTAATCCTTATTCCCTCTTTATAATTAGCTTCTTATCCACCATCAATCTTTCGTTACACTACAAAAAAAGACGAGATTGGTGTGCACATGATGGCTCGTGATGTGCATGCCAGCTGCATGCCATGTGCACGCCCGTATACTGGGCGAGCACATGTGCTCGTTCCATTCGTGGTCGTCGATATAAAAGTCTCCCAGGCAGGTGGGCGAGCACTCGGGGACGCTATGTCCTCGCCTGCTTGTAGGCGTGCACAAATGTGCTCGTCGACATAATCGTCCCTAAAAAATATGGTGATCATGTACGGAGCCCCTGACGAGCACATGTGCTCGCCCAAACTGAATTGCATGAAAAAATATACAGGATCGGCGGGATTTAGACGCCCCGTCAAACCTGTATAGTCTGCCAATAAACCACTGCAGGTGCTTAATAGAGTCGATAAGAGTATCCATAGTATACCTGCTCGTCAACTAAATTAACTAACATTGACATGTCGAACTCACACAATATACATGAACTTAGAAACTAAACATTCATATTTAAGAGCTAAATACTACAAATATATGTTCGAAAGGATCCACAAGTAAAATTATAACAAATTATACTATCAAAGTTCATATAAATTGAAAGACGTGCTAAAATTTTAACAACAAAACAAGCTAATAGCAACAAAAATCACTTCTTCTTTGATCTAAAAATTTTAGATATTGAACCCTGCTTTGCTTTCTTTTTTTCCTTCTCCTTCTCTTTGAACCTATCATACATGAGTGCCTCTTCTTCAGGGTCATTCTTCTCCTCTTGTTCGTCATCCGATTCAATCTTCTCAGGTTGAAATGCACGCCCTTGTGACCTATATTTTTTATATGTGGAGGATACATACATGTTATTTGCATTTTGAAGATATAGAAATATAAGATTATTACTCATTGTAAGTAGAATACTTGCATGTACACTGTGAAATCTTCTCGAAGCTTCGTCACCTGCTCCACCATCATCGCCATCTACGACTCCATTGGCAATGATGGTTGGGACGAATGTGGTTGTGTGTATGACGGCTGGGAGTACGCAGAATAGGAATGACGATGTTCCTCCACATAGTCTGAAGGAAGACCACCAAGCGTCTGTTTCCTGTTCGTCACAACGTCCCTCTCCTCTAACACCTTATCAAATTTTCATTGTTTAATATGAAATTATATATAAAAAATGAATATAGTAAACTAATATTTATCTATACATGCTTCCATATTGCTTTATCAAATGGTGGTTGCTCTCCAGTTGGATCACCACCCCATTTTTCTGCAGATAGTGCCAAATAACGATCCTAAAATACAAAATGAAATAGAGAAAATAAGTTATAATATATCTTTCAATTGCAAATAAATTAGAAGACTTACTAACAATTCTCCTGCTTCAGGAGTGGACCATTACGACTCTCCTTCTTTCCCACTCATGTGAGACTTAGACCACCACTCCTGAAATGAGGGTTCTCTTTCCAACTTAGCTGCTTGAAAAGTAATTTTAAAATGTAATAATAAATAGCATTATATTAAAGCACATTTGAAAAATTAATTTGTATATTATAGTACCATCTCCGCTCTAATCTGATTGTAGCTTTTAGATCCGCTTGTCGATTTGATCCTTTGTTTTTGGCGGTTTGTCCTTCCCGCCGTGGATCTCCTTCCAAACTCCGCATCTGCAATGAATACATCACAGAAACACGCCCATCTGCAAGGAATATGTTATGAATATTGATTACTTTAAAAAGTATATCATAAAATATTTAAGAAATACAATACCTATCCTCCGTACACCATGCCGGCAGGAACCTCTTCATCTCCTCAAAATTCATCTCATTGCATCTCGTTTTCGCATGCGAGTCTTTCCTTGCTTTGAAAAATATATGGCTCATTTTCTTCTCCACCAAACGAATAAAGGCTCGACGATAAGCCTCCTTCCCCAGACCTGGTACTAGACGATACCTACTCTAAAAATTACTGCAAAATATCAGAAGAAAATGTGCCAAAAAATTACTGTATCATTTCTTAGAAATTATTCTTACGAGAAACATCTCAAACAGTCTCTCCTGTTCTGTATCAGGGATGCGACACCATCTAAATTGCACGCTAGTCAAGTGTGTCTTGACTATGGTGGTTATCTCCTTTGCCACCATGTTGCTATTCAAAAAATCCCTACATTCGGTAAATTTTATAAACATTATACAATTTATTTGTTTGGTAAAATTAAAATGACAAATTTTATTAAAATCTTACCTCCCATCCGTCGTAACCTCCAACAAAGGGTAGGTCGTCGAAGTCTGCCTAGCTCCAATAGGTAAAGGCACGGAGGTGATCGGACGTCCAGAAGAAGGAGAATCAGATTCCATCGACGTCCATATAGGTATCGGAACCGAGAATGCAGGAAGAATGGTTGAAGTAGATGGCTCTCCATAGCCGCCTACATAAAAGGGTTGAAGAGCATAACCAAGGGACTCGTAGTAGGCTATGACCCGTTGGACCTCGTGGGACTGTGAATGTAAAACAACATCCGGGGTTGACTGCCTACAGGACGAAGGTGTGTCTAAGGAGGATGGACGATTGGATCGATGTGATCCATGAGACCCGCCACGTCCAAAACCTACCATGACTGTAATTATGATGTAATAATTAATTACGTTGTTATTAATGAGTATTTTAGCTAATTCAATTATAATAATGTAATAAAACTTATAGCTAATCTTCATCATTTATTTTGGTGGGATTAAAGGATATTTCTTCAATTTCCGAGTTTTGTGAATCATCATTGTGGAGTCGGAATCATCTTGTAGGTCAACACATAACACCTCATTATTAGCTAATCGAATCGATTCGATGATTGGGACTTCTTCTGTTACTTTTATTCGTTCATGTGTCAGTGTGAATGCTTCATCTATGTCATCTTCAATCTGAGTGAATTCATTAGAAATATAGCCTCAAAATTTATCTTCACAACAGTCAAAGTTTCAACGCTCTTTCTCTTCTTTGACACTTGCGGGAGATAACAAACTTGGTCCGCTTGAGAATTCTGCAGACTCTCTATATGGTTCCTCATCATCTAAAAAGCAGCATTAAAATCTGAATGCGCAACGTCCATAACCATATCTATAAATGGATTAATATTGTCCACTTCTTTCGAGTCATTCATCTTGTCCTCGTAATCCTTGATGAACTGCAAATTCAGCCCTTTAATAGTGTAGGATTAACACTCAGTGATCATTGCAGTCGGGCTGAATTTGGTTCGTCAAAAATCATCTAATTGAATATGTCAATCGAATCAAATGGTTGTATTTATATTTTGCTTGGGCAAGCCCAAGGTCGAACTCAGGGACACGAGCCCCTCTCATCCTATTTAGACTCTTATTAGTTTAACTAAATGTTGGATCAATGAATAGTATGTCAATGGATGCTTGAAGACAAGACAACAATATGCATCAAGTAAATATGAAACATGCCACTTGAAGAAAAAATTATGCAAATAGATGTGATGAGATGCATTACAAAAATATGCTTGAATTATAAGGATACTTGAGCCATTTAATCATAGGTCAAATCAGGGTCAAATAATTAAAGCTAATTTCATTGATGTGAAAATCAAGCATAAGAATCATTATATTAAAGATACTTTGCTAATAAGATGATGCATCAAAACTCATATGTTATCAAGAAGATAATGAAATGAGCTTCACATTGCCACTGAAATCAACTAAATCAGAGATATGATGCTCAAGATATGCATAAAAGAAGAAAGTAGCATAAATGCAAGAAAACGTGAAATATAAATAACAAACAGACCCTGGGAGGGACTAAAGTGCAAATAGAATAAGGCGCAGGACCTTCTCTGTAATTATCCCACATGCGCGTGGTTATTTATGTAATTATTCAAACCCGCAGCGGGTCGGTTGCAAAATACCCCAAGCGTGCGTGAATAGCACATGGTTTCAGGACCTATCTGCAATTTTGAAGAAGTTGGTGGGCCTCCCTACAATTTGCCCCGAACGCACGTGATTTGCACGTGCACTCTAGGCTCGGTAGACGCTGAGGCTCGGAGGAGGCTCGGGATTGCTTCGGCTGCTGCTTCAGGTTCGTTTTAGGCTCGGCGATGGCTCAGGTGGTTCGAGCCTGCAGGTTCGGACAATAGTCTTGGAGAGGCTCTGGTGCTGCCACGTAGACCGTCGTAGGCCGTCTGATCCTCAAGATCGGATGGTCACTAGGAGTTGCTCTATATGTCGACGTGGTTGTCTCTGAGTCGTTGGATAAGCGCCGGTGAGAAGCAATCCAACGGCACCTGCTCCTTCCTCCTCGGCTGCAACTGGCGGCAGGTTCTGATTTCCGGCGTATCCCCCTGGAGCTCCGCCTCTCTTATGCGAACCTGATAGATATCCCCGGAGCCTCCTAATCGATCGTCGGTGGAGCTGGAGGTCCGGGCTAACTGCAGCACAGCCTGGAGGAGACGTTCGATGCTCGGCCGCCGTGGACGGAGATGGCGAAGTTTTGCTCCAGCGATGGGTCTGATCATTCAATTGGAAGTACCTGCAGCATTACTTCGATAGTCGAAGCGTATATGGCTGGGGTTCTATGAGTGAAATGGATCCCCGGCAAATGAAGGACTAGGGACATAGCTCAGTCTCCGGCGAGCGGAGGAGAAATGGGTCGGAGGCGATTAGTAGCGGAGAAGGGAGAGGAGGTGATCGGAGAACGGCGCAAAGGTGAGGGATGTGCGATAAAGCGAGGTCGAGGGTCAATGGAGTGTGATGAGGAGAGTGGAGGCCTAATTAATTGCTAGAAAATAAAGAAAAACACAAGAGGAGGTCGGAGGTGCTTACTTGGATATGGTGGAGCGTAGTGCCTGTGCTCGAGCTTCAGGGATAGGCTACGGTCATTGTTGGACCTCCGCGACAACTGGAGGCCGCTTGGCGGAGGCAGAGCCACCGCAGACCTGGCTGTCATCAGCCAGGGGTCGACGCCAGGGGCACACGTCGTCTTCGTGCTCCATCTATCCTCCTCGCTATCATCGAGGGGCTGAGGAATGTTGGGTGTGGCCCCGCATAAAGGTGGACAAGTGTGAAAGGGTGAAGGAGAGGGGTTATTTGAAGGGCGGAGATGGCAGTTCCGGTGACGGTCATGGTTTTTGTGGGAAGGATATGGAGCGAGCGGAGGGGGAATCGTGGAGTGAGTGGCTACTCGCAAGGGTCGTTGTTGATCGGGCGACGTCGTGGAGATGTTGACATGGAGATGGTGGATGAGGACTCGAAGAAAAATGGAAGGGGGAAGGTGGTTCGCGATGTTGAGAACGTGGGAGAGAGGGCAGCGCGAGGTAGACGATGAGTTCTCTGCGGTTGGATCTCGCGATCCCACGGCTTAGAATTAGGCGCTAAGGGGCGGCTGTTATCAGATCTAGGGTTACGCGATCGAAGGGTGTGGGTATCGCCACGTGGCACAATGGGAGAACGACGCTACTAAAGGGTTGTGATGGAGTTTGGGTCTTGATCGTACGGCATGGGTCAAAGTGGGATTGGACGGTGATGATCAGGAGGGAAGAAGAAGCATCGAACGACAGAGGAAAAGGGATGCGTGGCGCATAATGGAGCGGGCCACGTGGCGCAACCAGAAGGCGCCATGTGGCCCAATTAGGTTATTCGAAGATAGAAAGTGAATTATGAGGGTGTAGTTGACCGAATTTGAAAAAACTCAAAACATAAAAGTTGTAGATCTCGATGAGATCTACAAGTTTTAGACCAAAAACAGATATGAGGTCATTTAAAGGCAGAAAATATTTTTGAGGGCATTTTTAAGGGTAAAAACACCACGAATTTTAGTTTTGCTATTATTTGTATTTTTAATTTATTCAATGATTCTGATATTTACAAGGTTTTGTCTAGTTTTTATTGCCACATGTTTAAGCAAGGGGGTTAAAATAGACAAATAAAGATGATGAAATCGAGTTTCATCAATCCTCACCATGCCTCCACCAAATCTGAGATCCTTCCATGAAACCCATTCTATAAAGATGTAATTGAGTTTCATCTTGGATCTCTTCCTCAATAAACGACATTTTTGACACGGACACAAGATAGTTTCATCTGAATCCACGATACGAGAACCTTGTGCGTAAGCAAATTCTATAAATTCCTGACCACATCTTTGAAAGGTATCTGTAACACGTCCAGCTACTACACGCTTGTATATCCACTCTCTATTAGTCATATTGAATAACCTGAATGAAAAAAATCATATTTTCAAATGAGATGCGAAGATTAAACTTTGAGTTAATCTAGGAGAATGTGTGAAGAATACCTAAACCTGACCCATTATTGACTTCAAAGATGAGAAGAGAAGTGTCTTAATTATGTTATCACTTAAGCCCGTCCGTAAGGATTCGAACTTACTAAAAGTTGCTCATTGTCACAAGCTGTTTATTTCTGAGGAAATTTCGACAGCATAACCCTGCACTTCTCTTGTATACCTCAAAAATCAATCGCATTCAACTTTCAAAATAATCAAATTGATGATATTTCGATAGTAAATTATGATTGATTTGGTATATCGAAGAGGAAGGGGTTATGGAACCGAATTTCCATCAGAAACAAACAGCTTGTGACAACGATCACCTTTTAATAAGTTTGAATCCTTACGGATCCCCTTATTCAGGGATCTCCAAACTAAGGAAAGCTAACATAAATGTAATAATTTAAGATCACTTTACGTCATACATTTGTACGTGCTACAAATGAGACTATAAAATAATCTTAAAATATTTATTCATTTATGTTAGCCGGGCATTTACGTAAATTTGGTTGGTTAACGATGGAGATAGGGATAAATGTAATCCTAAATTAGTGCCCTATAAAGTGTTTGGCTCAATAATATTAGATGGGTACCTGCAAAAAAATCGAATTTTACACCTGCAAACATCAAAATCCACGACCATTGGTCTGGGATAAGCCATCCCAAAGTGAGTCCAATAGTGTTGTGAAAAAAAATATAACAAAATTGGATCGGATCAAATCCACCAATGTGTTGCACATGCCTCCCGGTGTCCAGAGCCACACACCACCCGGTGTGGAGGGACGCACTGTGTGTGAATGATTTTGTGTGATTTGATGTTATAATTAGTGGTTAGTGTTTTAGCCTTATTATCAACCTAACTATCAGTTAATGTGGTATACTTGATCACATTAACTAGAATTTAATGCGATAATAAACTACAACAACAACAAAGCCTTTTCCCACAATTAAGTAGGATCGGCTACATGGATCCTTCACCTCCATTCAGATCTATCTTGGGTCAATCACATGCTTATATCCATAAAACTAAGATCCCTTCGTATAGTTTCTTTCCAACACTTATGAAATATTGGTGTATATCATATCTCATATCCACACTATATGAAATTGCCTAACTAATATTAAGGATGTTTATCATATCTCATATCCACACTATATAAAATTGACTAACTAATGTTAATCACAAGTTATACCTAATGTCATTCACAAATTATACCTAATGTTAATTATTTAAGCACAAATATATAATATCATGGCATGGTATTCATATATCGTAATTTTAGTCATTATAAAAAAATTAACTATACTAAAAAGTGTAAATGTTGTACTGGACTTACGAACAAAGCTTAAATTTTACAAAGTCTAGACCTAATGTTGATGAGTCATTTTATCGAACACCTACAATGCGTAAAATTATGCATGTAATTAGACAACCACCATCGAATATAACAAGAATATAATGATCCACTCCTATCCGAAACATGTAAAAAAACATTGAAATACGTAAGTTGTATACATTATATCCAACAAGAAAATCCAAAAATTGAAACCTAAAACTATCAAAACAAGACTAATTTTCAATGAAATTTTAAAAAACAAGAAAGAGGAGGAAGTATTATACTGAAGGGTGATGCGTATCTACTCGAAACACGCAAAGGGTGGACGCCGGTGGCGGAGAAGACGGTCGACGAGTCGCCGGAGGGGTTTTTTGGGGGATGGTCGCACGTGAGAATGAGGAAGAAAGTGCATCCGTCGTTCTGTTTACGGACCTGGGCAAGCACACTTAAGTGCTCGCCCATCCGTCCGCAGGTGCTCACCCCGAAATTTCCAAGCGCTCACGTCATCCGCGCATAAAAATTCAAGTGGGCGAGCACGTACGGGCGAGCACATGTGCAACAGAGGTGCTCGCCCAGATTGGCAAACTCGCGCCATCTGACCGCTCATCAGGATTCGAACCGACGAGCCACGTGAGCGAGCACATGTGGTCTTCCAGTGCTCGCCCAGGGACCGCAAGTCTGTGCACGCCAAATGCACTTTTTGTAGTGTTGCCCCCAACAATATAAACTGTTGTTAGCAAAATTGTGAACTACAAAAAAATAATGATAATTCTATAACAAGCTACATTCACAATTGTAAATTAAACATCCAATGATATAAAACCAATTTGGGATAAAAATTATTATAGGTTTTTTCTGTTATTCATGCAACATTATGTATACCTAACCCATTATTATCGCTAAGTTCCGTTAATTGAATTTCCTTTGTACACTATCATTATATCCCAAATAAAAAAGTTGGTAGGGTGGAACTCTATTTACTTTATCGGTAATTTTGTTTATCTCGTTTATTTTTTATATGAAAATATGCTCGATGTGGGTGCTTCGGAGTTCGGACTATACCAACAAATTAAAACCCATATTATTATATACGTTTTCTCCAATTTCTCCTTTTCTTTATTTTATAGGCATATACATGTAATAAAGTTAACTCATTGCAAATATATTAGTTAGGGTAAATTACAAATAAGGGACGGATCTTTAGGTTGTAACCAATAGGGATTGTCTTTGGTTTACCAATGAAGGCCCCAACGACGTCAATGGATGAATCAATTTGTGTTGTTGATGGATGACTATACCCTTGTCAATTAGGGATTTGTTTTCACTTTTCCCCACTGTCTCCATGTTTTTCTCCCACCTTGACAGTTCTATGGTGGGCTACAGAGATCATGGCAAGCCTCAGAACAACTCTCCTCCGGAAGGTGACATGGCTTGGAGTTCAACGGTCGTCCTCCTTGAAGCTCCTCCTCTCCCATCGACGATTTAGGTAAAACCTTAATTTTTAACTTCCGATTTGGGTGTCAAAATGAGGTTTGGGTTTTAGGGTTCGAGATGGGGGCAGATGGAGTGACGTGTAGCCGCAGCTCCATGTGGCTCCTTGTATATTTGCGATCCACACGTCGAAGTCGCAGCCTGCGAGGATGAACGCTAGGGATTGTTCTGTGGAGTTGATAAGTCATGCCATACCATGTTATTGTTTGTTGCAGCACCAAAACTCAAAAGATCAAACCAAATATCCGAAACTTGTATTTCTCACTATATTAGTTGCCTTCTGCATTCAAAATTTTGGAGACCGGCTATGAGATGATTGAAGAAAAAATTATCTGACAAAATTTACCATCTAAGTCTAACTCAGTTTCAACTGTATAAATCTCGGCAATAACATCCTATGTTTATTAGTAGCTTTTTGAGTTTTCCATCTGCTTTCAAGATGACATCTAACATAGTGGTGGCCAAAATTATAGGTCAGTAAGGCACATCTATAAATATAAAATTCAAATCTTAGATAGTTGGGCACATCTATAAAAATAAAATTCAAATCTTAGTTGGACTTTGTGTTTGATCCTTAATCTAAGACACTATAATCATATGTAAGCCAAACTTGATTTATTTTACATTGAATGCTTTCATAATATTTTTAGCCAATACCATAGAATTTAAATGCATGCAGTTCTAATCAGACAAAAATGCAATTCTAATCAGACAAAAAAAACTGATGTATATATACGTCGATGCAACTTGATATGGTAAAAAAACTGACGTAGGATTTCCTTTATTTCAACTATATACATCAAAGCAACTTGATATGGTTACTTGCACTTGAGCACGATACCGAAACGTGCAATGGTGGGGACTGGGAAACCATGCATGCGAGCAAGATAAAAATCGATTCCTGACTGCGATGAAGGTGAGGGTGCAACCGTAGAGGGTATGCAAGGGAGCTAGGAGCGTGGTGCGCTCGAGAGGGAGGAGGGGACGCAGCAACAACATGTCCCCGGAGGTGCCAAAGGTGCATCTTGTTCAGGAGTGATCGGGGGTGCAGCGAGTCCGCTAGGGAGACCGAAGCACAGTACATCTGAGAGGGAGGTCAGGGTACATTGTATTAACAAGAGAGCCAGAACACATTATGTCCAAGAAGGGGATGGAGGAGCGGTGCCGAAGGAGGAGGTGCAAGCTCGTGATGCAGGGAACAAATCCTCTATTGAAATATTCACTGCTAAAACGCAGGGGATCCGTTGGATTAGGAGGACGACTCTCATAGGGGGCCGGGGATGGTTGGCACGCATCCCGGATCGTCCGTCCTCATCCAACGGATCCCCTACGTTACAAAAGGTGTTGTAAAAATGGAGGATCCTCTTTGCGTGAGGCATTCGAGCCACGACAACCGATGCACAAAGAAGGGGTAGGATAGAGTGACGAAGGCCACTGTCGCTTCAACCTTAAAGATTTCAATAGAAAGGGAGCACAAATGTACATTAAATAGGTTTTATTGGGACACAAAAGATGGAACTTTAATGGACCTCAAAAACTTAGGAGGGGGCCGAGGGGCGTATGCCCCACCAGCACAAAGCATCGGTCCGCTCCTGATCTACCACCCTCTATTTTGACTTGTATTCCTTTAATAAAAAATAGACTTAACAGATTATGTATAGATTTAATAGATTGCATATAAAAAATCCATGCTACAGCAACATCAGAGCATACCACCGAATTATTTCCGCCATTCAAAATTTCTATTGATTTCTTTGTAGAAGATGCTTTTAAAATCTTGTATGCTTGTGATAAATAGATGGTTTGTGAGCGGATCAGTTATGGGCCTTTGGGTTGCTGTTGAAGGTGCTTGTGGACAAGGAGGGAGGCAGGGATGGCCGGATCCTGCGGGGGATTGTGGTGCGGGCGACGACGGATGCGGAGGAATGGACGAGTAGGATAGAGGGCAAGGGGGAGGATGTTGTGGGATCGCAAGGGTAGATGTTCTCACACTTTGCGGTGGTATTTGGGGTGTGGTCACATGTAGATTAGGCATTCTTGAGGTGGTTGGTGGTGACTTCGAGTCATGGAAAGGGTGTTGAAGCTGGCGGGAGGTATCAAAGAAAGATGATGGGAGGTGAAAAGTATCGTATCTTTTTGCTCATCCATGGATTGGTAGCAGATGCGACGGAGGGAGCCGACAAAGGTCGTGGAGGAATCATAGCTTTGTCCGCTTAAAAATGGTTTTGTCCTCATTGAGAAGGGTATTTGCGTCCCTCAAGTTGAAAAGATAACGGGCGTTTTAGTTAGATAAGCACCACATTGAGACGGATTAATAGATAATGTACTATTTTGTTACATTTTCAAGTTTGTATATGCCACTGAAATTGAGTGGAATTTTGTGTAATTTACTTTATTCTTAAATACATAACAAAGAATAATATACAAGAAAATTACCACCAAATGAGCAGTTAACCACTGAAATATAGTGTAAATTACCAAAAAAATGCTCAAAATATGCATCAAAAATCTTAGTTATGGGCCTCATTTTTAAAACATAACAAAGAGGTATCTAATAGAATAAATGCAGGCTGGCTAAAGTGGAGAGGAACTTCTGTTGTTCTCTGTGATAAGAAAATTCCTTTAAAAATTAAAGGAAAGTTTTACAAAGCAGCCGTGAGACATGCTATGCTTTATGGATCTGAATATTAGCCTGTGAACCATAGACAATTGCAGAGAATGAATGTAGCAGAAATGAAAATGCAAAGGTGGATGTGTGGACACACACGTAAAGATCGGATTCGGAATGATGCAATCAGAAAGAAAGTCAGTGTAGCTCCGATCGATGATAAGATGCGAGAAAACCGCTTAAGATGGTTTGGACATTTGCAAAGAAGACCAACTGATGCACCAGTTAGGAGATGCGAGTGTTGGGATGTTGAGCCGGCTAAGAGAGGGCGAGGACGACCCAAGAAGTGTTGGAAAGAGACCATACGAAGGGATCTTAGTTTTGTGGATATAAGCTCGGGATTGACCCAAGATAGATCTGAATGGAGGCGAAGAATCCATGTAGCCGACCCTACTTAATTGTGGGAAAAAAGCTTTGTTTTTGTTGTTGTTGAACAAAGAGGTATCTGATCTTTTTTCCCCTCAAATACAAGCATTTGTAAAGATTCCATAACCCTTCTCTAAAGACGCTAAACCATAAAGTTCAAAGTTTATTATGCTTACAATTACTGCTGCATCTAAAAATTGAGTAGCCTGATTAGGAACTCCGGTAACAAAACTTCCAGAGTTTATGTATCCTACGACTCCACCCAGAGAGAAGCCTTGTCATCTCCGATTTAACCTACAAAACAATAATAAAAAGAAAAACCGATACACACTAGAAAAAGAATTGAGATAAAAATTAACAATAATAAAAGACCTAGCTTTTGCAACTTCAGAATTGTTAAGGCCATCAGCCAGACATAATCTTTTATAGTTAGAGTTCCGGTAGGTAAAAGGAAGGCCCAAATGATTCAGAATCACTCCTCCAGCATACTCTGTAACGGAGAAAAGAAATGACGAAGCCTTCTCCCACTTTAAGTAGGGTAGGCTACATAACTTCTTGCTCAAATCCATGTTAAAAGATGCGACTAATTTTTACGCTAACTGTGGCTACCTAACGCAACCTCCACAAGGAAGGATTTGAACACTGGTATTTTGGGTGGTAGGCACGCGGCACTACCATCAGACCATTAAAGTGGATGCATTCCATAACAAATAAACAGATATAAAAAAAACATTATTTAAATCTGACACGGAGAAAATGATTCTTTTCAAATTTTATTGGTAACATAGGCATGTCTGGGCAGATCAGAAACAAAATGATCCTTGAAAAGCTTTCAGATAGTGATGGAAGACTTTATACAGTAAACATTGACACGATAAAAGTTCCTTAAACCATCTGTTAAGATTCCAGAGATCACAACTCTGCTGGTGAAACATTTGTACCGTTCGGAGTCAAGCTCAAGCATATATTCTGTATTCCCTTTGCTGAACAGACCCTTGGCCCCTCTACCACAACACGAAGTTCGGCTTCCATGTTCGTCGCACGACCAAATAAAGTGGGAAAATAAAAAAACAAAAAAAACAAAATCCGCAGCATGATCTTGTAGCACCCCACCTCATCCAGAAGAACCTGAGTTGCCTATAAATGCTGCATCTGTATTGAGCTACAAGCAACCAACAATTGGACTCAAACTAATTTCATGAGCGACCATGTTTGTGCAAATAGCCTGAGAAATAAGTAAAGTAGCAATCTGCTTCACCCAACTGTCGTGAAAATTATCCTCCAATCGAAGATCAGATTGAGTAATCTGTATATCTTCAATAGCACTAAGAATTCATTTCAGCAAGCATTTCTCATTCCAAAATCTGATATCACCATCACACACTTTCCAAATTGAATTATTGTTGACAGTAGCCCATGCCTTTAGCATATTTTCCATCTCGCAGGAGCATAATAACTAATTTTCCAAGACGTCCAAATCTAACAGTCAAGGAAGTACAAAGAAATTTTTCATTAACTCCGCCGAGCCATTTTTATTCAAAAGCCTTCGTCATATCTTCCGAAGTTCGAATATTTGAGCATACTATTGAAAACTAATCCCAATAATCATTTCTGGTCACCTAAATTTTTGAATTAGCTTCTATGCCATCACAGAGCTTCTCCTTTCACAAATATGCATATACCATAGAAAGATAGCAAATAGAATTATAAAGACATGAACTTTAAAGTAGCCATTCAATCAGTTTTATTAAGAAAAAGAGCATGGACATGAGCTTTGGCATAAAGCAAATTTTATGGTAGCAAGGGAATTGACAGGAGCCTGTTGCATATTGAGCGTCATAGAAACCGTCCCAGCTTTATTCTGATCAACCATGGGCTCGATTTTCCCCTTGGTAAAAATGTCATTAAGTCTACTACTTTACTGAAATGTGCCCTTATAAATTCCATGGCAGTTCCAAATGAGACAACTCATTGATTAACCTCAGATGGTTCTAATATGCAGTGCACATATGCCTTGCATGTCTGTTAGTTCTTCCTAAAGATCTCTTGGTTCCTCTATTTGTTTCAGTGCATTTTTCTTAGCATCTCTCTTCATAGGTGTCCTGATCTTGATATCCCCCATTTGCTGGGTAACTTTCGAATTGAAATCAGAACAAGAAGAAAATTGACTATTGCTGCTGGAGGTAGGTTCACTAAGAAACAAATCAGAATTCTCACACTGGAATCTTACTTTTCTTCGTCACCATCAGCCAAATCATGTTCCAATGCTTGAAAGAATTAGAGATAGGAACATCCATTAAAATGTCAATTCAACATTCATAATTTTCAGTTCAGTACTTTGTTTACATACATGAATTTGTTGCTTCAGTAGTTCATTCAGAAGTAGATCTTCATTATTTATTGCCACAGAAGTATGCTGAAAATACTCTCCATATATTCCCAAAACTTCCTCGTTTACAAATTGGCTCACAACAAAATTTCCCAGGTAACATTTCTTGATGATCCGTCACCCTTGATTATCGCAGCACTGACTATTCTTCTACTCGTCGTTTTGTATGAATGACAGGCTCCCTGTTGGTCCACAATGTCTTCTTTCAGCATGTTCCCCAAGCTTTATGTAGATTTATCAGGATCCATAACAATGTTGAATTATACGATTTCCCAGACCACTATAATTATCTGGCTATTTACTGCAGTTGGGATCACTTGATCAATTTGTTCCCATTGGTCTGATTGCTCCTTGTGGCATTTTGAACTTTCCTCCAGACTTTTTGAATGCCAGATGATGAAGACCTTCAATTTTGAGTGTTCTGATTTGGTGTCTCCTTGTATTCTTTAATTTGTTCTGGAATTGTGTCACGTCAGTCTTCTTCAAATGAAAACAGTATTGTTCGAAAGGCCTGTGAATTGGCAGTGATCACAATAAGGAAGCAAATTCTCATAAACATCTTGCCAAGAATCCTTTACATCTATAGTATGATCCCTTAAAACTATAAGGGATTTTTACATTTGCGGCCTTCTTAGTTTTTCCAATAGCACTTATACCCCTATCTTTTTTGCAGTCACACTTGTTGGCCTATATTCTTGCAAAATCCTTAGTATCGCTCTTCCATAGTATAATATAGGGGCCCGTGCGTAATAATGGAAAGGCATTTCTGTGAATTTTTAAAAATAATGTGCACAAGTGTAATTGCAACAAAGAAGGCACATGTTATTGAAAAAACTCAAAAGAGCACAAGTGTACACATTACGAATTTTACTATTTGTAACATCCCAGGCCCTAGATCCAGTCTTGGGGACTACTGGTCCAGACAACCTGTTAACATCATCAACCATAATTCCGCCTCAGCATGTGTATATACGCCAATCTTTCCCTTTCAATAATTGTCAAGTAATTTTTGGTGTCTAAGAAAGGCCTTCTCCATTGCTCCTTCAGCAGGGTAAGAGAGGACTCACTGGAAGGATGGTAACTAGATTCTTCCTCGGAAAGGTGAACAGAACCCTCAACCCTAGCATCCACAGGTATGGATGCCTCCAGTATCTCAGCTTGGGCACCGAGTCTTAGCTCTATGCATGTTGCCTTTACCTCATCTCTTGGAGCATTGCAGCCCTGATCTGCCATGATCTAAAAATAATCAATGCAAATGATTAGTTCTTATTTTACCTAACATGATTTACATTAGGGGCATTAGTTTATGAATGGTAATATTTTTACAGTTAATAATTAAGATCGAACGATCCTAACATATCATTAGTTTCTGATTACCGCTAACCAGATTAACCACATCCTTGTCAACAAATACCAAAACCTTCCAATAGACCTCACAATTGAATGAAGGGTCCCTTCTTTTATAAGTTCTAAATCCAGTGTAGATAATCCAGCTTGAACCGGGAAATCAACTTCTTTAAAAAAATAGGGAAATCAACAGAATTAGCATCAGGTTTACAGAATGAAGACCAGCACATCAATGTCATAATTCGATACCCAATACTCCAATATTCAAAATACAAGCATGTACAAATTAATCATAGTGTTTAAACCTGATCAGAATATGTCGAGCATATATTGCCCCGTATTGTACTTGATATTTAGATATAATCTTATTTCTAACTAGAGCATCAATAGACATCAGTGTGGGTCTATTTTTTAAAAATCTCCAACTAAAATTTCAAAAAGGCTTGCACAATTTATTCATTTCCTCTGTAGAGTATTCAACAACTGCATCAATGCTTTCATCTCAAGGCTCCCAAAATTTCAGAGGTGCACCCAATTTGGGTGGAAATAATTCGCTTTTCATAGCAGCAATACGAGCTTTAGAAGCCTCCCGAGGACCCCGAGTCCAACTCAGTAGCATGGAAACTGACCATTGTTCGTCCCACGGTTAGATTCCTTACAAATCTGGCATTGTCTTCAGCCATGCCTCTCGGAAAACTCATGGTGACAATCTTGCTCTGCTTTCTGAACTTGGAAGTTCCTTTAATGGCATCGACTTTGTTTTACCTCATGAGAAATATCTGGCCTTTCGTTTTCTGGGCCGGCCATGAGGCATTTTTTATTGGATGGTAGCTAGTTCCCAAAATCTTCACTACCACCCTTCTCTTATGTGGCTAAGACGTACAATTCCGTTTTGAAGAAAACGGAAAGCAGTGATGGCCAATGTATTTTCACTGCATTTATAATGATCGTATATCCACTGCACTTTATATGGGAGATACCATAGGACCTCTATCATTTTGCTTTTCAAGTTTCTAGATCAACACGAGAAAAAGCATTTTAAGAGGTATAAATGAGCCTTTCATCTGATCCATGCATTTAACTATCTACATGAAGATCTAAGGCACTCCATCCAGTTGTTTTAGCAATCCCCGTGTTTTTCATTGCATCCCTCACTTTCTCTGCATCTTCCCACATTCTGTTGCTATCGTACAAATTAGCCAGCAAAATGTAATATCCATCATTATCAGGATCCATCTCAAAAGCTCTCTTTGCAGCTCGTTTTCCCAACTCGATATTATTGTGTAATTTGCAAGCACCGAGCAGGGCACCCCAAACAGCACCATCATAAGGGATCGGCATATAAAGGATCATATCTTCTGCTTCTTTTAGATTTCCTGATTTTCCAAGGAGATTAATCATGCAGGTATAATGTTTACATGTAGGTTTGAGAGAGTAGAAATTTATCATTCTACTGAAAAGATGTTTACCCTCTTCCATCAATCCTGCCTGACTACATGCAGACATTAAAGCCAGAAACGTGACCTCGTTAGGATGTATTCCACTTTCTTCCATGTGCTTAAACATGCATAATGCTTCTCCAGCAAAACCATGATTCCCATATCCCGAGATCATGGCATTCCACGCCACGACATCCTTCTCCTGTATGGAATGAAAGATCTCTCTTGCTTTTGTGAGGTGTCCACATTTTGCAAACATATCGACAAGCGAAGTGGCCAATTCTAGATCATGTTCTAAACCTTGATCTTTGATGTACTTGTGAATCAGCTCTCCCTGCTGAAAAGAAGCTGTGCTTGAACACAAAGAGAGAACTATTCTCAAAGTAGTAGCGTTTGGTGTTATGTTTTCTTGATGCATCTCATTAAAAAGTGATAAAGCATCGGTAAATTTCTTACTTTTACCATATATTGAAATCAGAGTATTCCATGTAGAGGCGTCTCTCTTCACACACCTGAACATTTTCCTAGCATCATCAAGCTTTCCGCACTGACCATACATATTAATAAGGGCATTCATAATCAGAGAGCAATCATCATCCTTACTTCTGATTGCCCAACAATGGATTGATTTCCCCAAGTTCAATTCGCCTAGGTGCGAACATGAAGCAATTGTAGATAAAATACTATCCAAATCAGGTCTATATGATGTATGAATAAATTGCATCTCCCGGAAAAGATCCAAGCACTTAAAGCTCAGCTCCATCTTTCCATACCCAGCAACCATCAAATTCCACGATGCAGCATCTCTCTCACCCATCTTCTCAAAGATGGTCTCCGCACAGTTTAACAATCCAAGTTTCCAGTACGAAGACAAAAGTGCATTACTAACCGTAGCATCAAACTCGATATTCCTCCTCAATACAATAGCATGAGATGCTTTTCCACCATAAAGACTACCTGAACTCGCAAAACCTGAAATCAAACAACTGATAAAAACTCCATCAGGAGCTATTTCAGAAGCCAGAATAGTTTGAAACATCACCAAGCAATCACCCATAAGTCCCCTCTTGGCATAACTCCCAACAACCCTTGTCCACGAAAGTATATCCTTCTTCTGAAGCTCCTCAAATATAAACGTAGCCTCACGGCAACCCCCACACTTGGAGTACAAGGAAAGAATCGAACATTTGACAGAATCCCAGCAAGAAATTCCAGTTTTCACGGCAAATTCATGCAAACACTTCCCTTCCCACAACGCATCCACACTCCCACACGCCTGCAACCCACACTCCACGGTCCGCAAATTGGGCTTCACGCCATCACGCATCATCTCCTTAAAGCACCCCAGACCCAATTCCACCTTCCCGTTCATCACCAAACCAACCATCATCGCCGTCCATAAGACTACATCCCTCTGAGAAATTCCATCGAACACCTTCCGTGCGTCCTGGACGCGCCCGCACCTCGAATAAAAGTACACAAACGAGGACCCAACGCCGGCACCCAATTCGTTATCCATCATGCAGCATTTCACGGACAACCCATGCAGAGAGAAGCCGATCGACTTGTATTCATCATCGATCTCCGCACACGACGACACGACCATGGGGATGGTGAAGCGGGTGGGCAGCACGCCGAAGTGGCGCATGAGGTGGTACAGACGGAGGCAGTGGAGCGGGAGGGCATTGTCGAAGTGGGCTTTGATGGCGGAGTTCCAGAGGAAGGGGTCGGGGGAGGAAGCGAAGAAGACGCGGGAGGAGGAGTCCGGGAGGTGGAAGGAGGAGTAGAGGGAGATGAGCTTGGCGGCAAAGAAGGGGTTGGAGGAGAGGCCGCAGGTGGTGAGGAAGGCGTGGGACTGGAGGAGGGACTGGAGGGTGGTGGGAGGGGAGGACAGGAAGCGGAGAGGGTGGAGGAACTCGCAGGCGTGCTTCCGCATTGGAGCAGATCATCTTTAACGAGAGTTACAGCAGGTGTGCTGTAATTCCTTTTATTTTTTTTAGGTATTCTAAAATCCAAAAAAACAATCTTATATATTAATCTTAGATTTATTTTTTTGTTTAGATCGAAGGTTATTTAATATTTTATCTTAATATTTAAAAATAGTGATATTTTTTAAATTAAATTTAAGTTACTTAAATATTACTCAGATCTTTAAACATTAAGCTAAATAACAAATAGTCTCTGATTTGAACTAAATTTGAAGGATATATAAAGCATTAATCTAAGATTTAATTTATAAGATTGGATTTTGGAATCAAAATCGCAAAAAAAAAGAATTGCAATCAGTCAGCTATAACTCTCGTGACAACAGACGATGTGCTCTCCTTCCGCATAGGTTGGTTAAATGTTGTGTGCATGCTTCAGTTTAACGGTTGGATTTCTTTCAAGCCCAAATAAATTGTAACAATTTCTTGACAGAAAAGTAATATATCAAGATTTCAAATTACATGGTTGGTAAAAAACATTTATGCAAAAAAGAGAGTAATACGTCGAGAAAACACTTACACGTGCTTTTATATATTTAAGTAAGCAAAACTATTACATTTACATAGTTTAAAAAATATGCAATTGTTTGGTTTTGTTTGTATTTCTTTTGAGTTATTTCTTTATATAAGTTGTGATTATGAACCCTGCACATACAAACATATTACTGCTCATCGCAATATAAGCATATTGGTTATTGATGTCTCTGCAATATTGTATATTTGAAATTAAGATTTGTTCCATCTTTGTTGTGTTGCGAGGCAACTGTGAGATTATTTTTTGGTAGTTTGTTGTGGGGAATTCGTGATACTTTTTAAGCAATATATTTGTTATGATGACAATAGTTGGCCTTTGTTTTGAAGAATGAAATGTGAATTTTAGAGATTTTTTAGTAGTGAGTTTTAGGAAATGTATTTGTTAGGGTTTTTATCAGTTGTGCCCCTCCGAGGTATTGCAATATCAATTATGCTCCTATCTTTTTGGGAATATCAGTTATGCCCCCAGCTTCTTGTCATTCTATCAGTTGTGCACCTCCGTTAGTTTAACCGTCAATGAGTTGACTTAACCATGATTTTTTCAAACCATGGTGCAGAAGAGGGGTATAATTGTCCAGACTTCTTGTTCATCTTCTTTATCCTCCATTTGTTCTTCTTCCTCTCTCTTAATAATTTCTCTCTCTTAGTTACACCTTCATGCATCCATCGAATCTCTAATTTTTTTGCATTTTCACGGATATATCCATTAATTTGTATGACCATCGAGGAACCTTTTTATTGATGTATTCTATTGCAATAAATTTATTTCTAATTGTTTCATTATTTGAATCATTTGTAATTGCATTGAATAAAAATTTCGAGCCTTTTCCTTGATTTGGAAGAAGAAGAAGAAGAAGAAAACCAAGAAGAGCCAAAAGAGCTTCGCTATCAGTCGCCCAGGAGTATTTGGCCTCGCAAGGTGGTCCTTACTTATTCACACGGGATTCCACGTGCCCCATGCTACTCGGGTCAGAGCATAAACTAGTGATGCTTTCGGCTACTAACTCTCACCATCTAGGGTACAGCATTCCATCGCTTCGCCTAGCAGCACGACGCTTGTATTGCTCTCCCACAACCTCGTTTTCACGATTTAGGCTGCTCCCATTTTGCTTGCTGCTACTACGGGAATCGCTTTTGCTTTCTTTTCCTCTGGCTATTAAGATGATTCAGTTCGCCAAGTTGTCTCTTGCCTGCCCATGAATTCAACAGCAATTTGAGAGGTTGACCTATTCGGGAATCTCCGGATATATGCTCATTTTCAACTCCCCGAAGCATTTCGTCGCTTACTACGCCCTTCCTCTCCGGGTGCCTAGGTATCCACCGTAAGCCTTTCCTCATTTGAACCTCACCATTTAATAAGTCTATGTCATTCTAAGGTGCTGCTAAATGGAAGGATCTTATCAATATCCATGAATGATAAATTATAGATCGAACATCCGAATCAGAAAAATTGGGTGCTATCATAGTTATAGTATCGGCTAAGTTTGCGGGCTGGAGATGGAGATAAGTGGACTCAAACCGCTGACATCTGCCACAGGATAAACCACCGCCTCTTAGGCCTCCTACTCATTATGGATCAAACGGTGAATTTTATTGAATTTTTCGATAAATTTTCATGAATCAATTAGTCAAAAATTTATCTCAACTTAACAAATACTGAAAGCCCTCCAGGTTCTCGACTACGACAAGACTGGCCACCTCCTCCTTCATCCCCTTCCTCTACAGGTTCTTTACAATTGATATAGAGAGGAGGACCTGGGGACGGGGGGCTATGGGGCGACCTAGGGGCGGGGGAGGGGGGTTGCAGGGCAGGGGTCAACCGGGGGCACGGGGGCGGTGGGGCTAGGGGGCAACCTAGGGGCGCAGGGGCGGCAGGTCTGGGGGTGACCTGTGGGGGAGGCAGGGAAGGGGTGACCTGGGGGCACGAGGGCGGCAGGGCTAGGGGGCGACTGGGGGGTGCGGGGCAGCGGGGCTAGGGGGCGACCTGGGGGCGCGGGGGCGGCGAGGCTAGGGGGCAACCGGGGGGTGCGGGGGCAGCGGGGCTGCGGGTTGACCTGGGGGTAGGGGGAGGGAGGCAGGGGGCAACCTAGGGGCAGCGGGGCTAGGGTGGCTACGTGGGGGCGGGCGGGGGGTTAGGGGGTAAGGCAGAGGGCTGACCTGGGGCTAGCAGGGTTAGGGGGCTGGGGGAGGCAAGGCAGGGGGCGGGGAGGCTAGGGGCAACCTGGGGGCGCGGGGGCGGGCGGGACTGGTGTGGCCTGGGGGCGGCAGGGGGGCAGAGAGCAGAGGAGGAGACGCGAGGGAGGGGGAAGGAGCTCGGGACGGAGGGCGCACCTAAGGGCGGGGGAGGAGACGGTAGAGGAGCAGGATGCTGGGGAGGAGGAAGAGAAGAGGAAGAAGATGAAGAGGATGGGGAAGGAGGAAGAAAGGGATGGTAAAAGGACCTTTTTCAACCTTTATTTTTAATTTAATTCATGTTATGTCTCAAAGTTAACGTCTGTTTGCATTGGAAATGAACGGCAACTAACTTGAGGGGAACAAGTGATAGAAAGGAAAGAAGTTTTGGGGCACAACTGATATTCCTAAAAAGGGAGGGGTATGACTGAAATTGCAATATCTCAGAGGGGCACTACTGATAAAAATTCTATTTAGTATGTTGATACTTGTGTTTATTCATATTTCAGTAAGGTTTGGCATGCATAATAAGGTAACTTCTTTGCTTCATATTTCTTCGTGAGTTTCTAAGTCATGTGGATCCATGGCCTCTTTCTTGTGAAATGAAGGGATAATTATCATAAAGTAAATTGATGTGGTTATTGTTATAGTTGAATTATCTTCGATGTTATTCGAATAATCTAG
The DNA here is from genome assembly GCA_037367405.1 of Ottelia alismoides. NCBI lineage: Eukaryota > Viridiplantae > Streptophyta > Magnoliopsida > Alismatales > Hydrocharitaceae > Ottelia > Ottelia alismoides. The sequence goes on along the minus strand of JAZKJV010001908.1, from coordinate 99,303 downwards.
AGTTGTTATCTAAAATACTAGTCATTACCTAAAAATTGATGGGAGACTGGCAACAAGTTGTGCCGTCAATCCCTTTTAGATGACAAATACAATCCTTCGAAATACAACATTCATAGATCTAGGAACCATAACATTGCTATGCATAATTTTTTGGATCCTCTTGAGGAGCTCCACTGCTTCACATACCAAGAACCCAAATGTATCGAAAGGAAAGGGAATTAATACATGTTGATTGTCAATACAGGCATTCTCATGCTTAGCTACTTTAGCTGAGGCAACTTTTTGTGCAGCGTATCCTGCAATAAAATCACTCTTTATCGAACCCAGCAATGAAGAAACTAAGTGTTGATCTCCTCTCATATGGATCAGTCAAAAAAATATCAGTACTTCTTTTTTTGAACCAACCCCCACACGTCTGAGTACAGACATTGTCATCTCCCTCTTGTCATGCTCCTTCTTCTGCTTATATTGTTATAGTTATTTATGATGACATTGTCATCTCCCTCTTTATGCTGCTTCTGCTTATGGTAGGTGATAATCAGCTGCGAGACGTAATATTGTGATACTATTCTTATCAAATTTATGAACATTTTTGTTGCACATTAGCATTTGGTTTCCTTTAAAAAAATATTGACAATTTCTCCTTTCATCTTCGCCTCTCATTTTCTTCATCTCATTTTAATACTAAATTAACAATTCATCTATACCTTCGCGATAAACATTACCTACTCGGTTCTTTCAAGCTCAAACAAATTGGAACGATTTCTTCAAAGAAAAGTAATATATCAACATTTCAAATTACATGACTGGTAAATTTCTTCTTAATCAAAAAATAGTAAGATGTCGAGAAAATGCCTACCAGTAACTTATATATAGAGAGAGTGATCCTATGAGAGCAAAAAAATGTGAGAGCATGAGAGCATGCATTCTGGACCACATGATTCTGTTTTCTCTCTCCTGATCTTCTCTCTCCTGATTGGATCATGTGGTCTAGAATGTATGCTCTCATGCTCTCACGGGTTTTGGCTCTCATAGGATCACTCATATATATATATATATATATATATAGGGTTAAATGGGGCTGTCCCCTGGGAGTAGCCAACTTGGCTAGTCCAACCCCTATTTTTCCCTCATTTTTTTATTTCTTTGGAAAATAAAAATTTGTAAATTCACCATTATATCCCTCTAACATTCTATTAAAATTTCGTCAGAAATAGAGACTCCTACGGCCTCCATCCGAATATAGTCGATTTAAAAAATCCTGCGACCGTTAAAAAAATGACGTCTGGATGGAGGGCCTAATAGTCTCTGTTTCTGACGAAATTTTAATAAAATGTTAGAGGGATATAGTGATGAATATCGAATTTTTATTTTTCAAAGAAATAAAAAAATGAAGAAAAAATAGGGGTGGGAGTAGCCAAGATGGCTCCCCCAGGGGGCAGCCCCATTTTACCCATATATATATATATATATATATATATATATATATATAGAGAGAGAGAGAGAGAGAGAGAGAGAGAGAGGAAAATGGGGCTGCCCCTTAGGGAGAGCTAACTTAGCTCCCCCCGCCCTATTTTCTTCAAATTTTTTTTTTTTGATTTTTTCCGTGAATATTCATCACTATATCCCTATATTATGTCATAAAAATTTTGTGTGAAACAGAGACTCCTACGGCCTCCATCCAGACAGTCATTTTTTTAACGGTCTCAAGATTTTTTAAATCGACCCCGTCTGGATGGCGGTCGTAGGAATCTCTGTTTTGCATGAAATTTGAATGACATAATATAGGGATATAATAATGAATTTACATAATTTTTATTTTCAAAAAAATAAAAAAACACGCGAAAAATGGGGCGGGGGGAGCTAAGTTAGCTCCCCCTAGGGGGCATACACATTTTACCCATATATATATATATAAGTATGAAAGTATTATATTTACAAGGATCAAAAGTACATAATTTTTTTGCATGCCCAATTATATTTTCCAAACACACTCTCCCCTTGGTATATATAGAAAAATTTCGAGTGAGCCTCAAGGACCAAAGGCTGACAACCACCTAGCTCTTGATTGTCCACATCACTATCGCAACAATCTCCACATTCGCTTTACCACACGTTTCTAGCTACACTACTCATCCCCTTTGCACCACGTACAAATGACGCCACAACCATGAAAGAACCATACTCTTCTATCCCCCGTCATAAGACGCTTCCTATTACAGTAGCCGAATGAAAATCTAGATTGTCGATGGAACCTTCTAGCTTCACAAGTCAATGAATCATTCGGAGATCACCGCCTAATCTCAACTCTCCCGTCAATAGAGCCTTATACGCCTTTTGCACATTGAATCGTCCATCCAACCAGGAACAACGATCAACAAATCCATCCATCCATCCACCCTTTGGGAGATCCTCAAGCATCAACATGAAGTCCACGAATAGTTGATCCGATAATTCAATACGAAATAGAGGTATCCAGCTATTGCTCTCTCTCTATATTCTCCGGCTGAGACCTCTGTGTTCTCTAGCAATGCGTAAAGATGTGGAAAACAATCCCTCAAGGATCCCAACCACTCCAGTAATCTTTTCAAATCTGAAACGACATCCATCACCTAAAACAGGTCTCATAAGTGGCATGATATCTAGGAGCATAGTGTGGATCCCTTCCGAGAATTTGGAAGGCAAGAAAACACCCTCATCCGGCTAGGAATAAGTGGTGATTATTGTGGAAAATCTAAGGATACAAACGGACATATATGTAGTACGTATCTTTATCCATTTTTAAATACGAATATGGATGCGGATACGAACGGATATTAAAACTATCTTACCATATCCTTAAAAAACAGATATTGATCGCATACGAGTAATGTTAGAAATACTCTATATAATCAACTTAAATATATACGAATTGGATGGAAAAAACATGATATAAATTTACTAATTGTGTTTGTATCATAAAAATTATACAAATATGATAAAAGAATGTACAGAATTATGTTATATAGGACGTACAGAATTATGTTATACAGATGACTATACTAATATACGAAAATAGATATACGAATACGGATATAAATGTTTGCGGATATTGAAATAATATCCATATTCATATCCATTTTAAAATGGATACAGATATAGATGTTAAAATCTATATAAAACAGATATAGTGGCGGATCATATACGGATATATCCGTAACTGTTTGCATCCCTACCGAACATATAGTCCAAATGTAGTATGAATATTAAAAACTAATCATTTTTAAAGGGGAAGAGGGTAAGAAGAAGTGGAATAGCTATGAAATAAGTAACGTATATAATTATTCCGAAAAAAAACGATGTATGGAGAGAAGCCGCGGGATTTGTTATTCTTATTCCATAAAAGAACAAGTTTAACTTAAGGGAAAGAACATGGGCATTTGCAAGTACAAAAATAAAGAGAGGAAAGAGAATTTGCGTTCCTTATTTATTTATTATTTAAATATTTATATTAACTTCGCACATTATAGTTAGGGTTAATGTGGCTGTCCCTAAGGGAGAGCTAACTTGGCCCTCCCCGCTTTATTTTCTCTGTTTTTTTTTATTTTTTTGAAAATTTCTTCCGTGAATATTCATCACTATATCCCTATATTATGCTATTAAAATTTCGTGCGAAATAGAGACTCATACGGCCTCCATCTGGACAGACATTTTTTAACGGTAACAGAATTGCTAAAAAACGACCCCGTCTGGATGGAGGCCGTAGGAGGTCTGTTTCGCATGAAATTTTAATAGTATAATATAGGGATATATTGATGACACGAAAGAAATTTTAACAAAAAATAAAAAAAATGAGGAAAATGGGGCAGGTGAGCCAAGTTAGCTCCCCCTCGAGGGAGCAGCCCCATTTTACCCTTATAGTTATCCAATCGACAATGTTGTAAATTGCAGAGGCGGACGTAAGTATAAGCCAAGGGGGGCACGTGCCCCGCAAGTTTTGGATACCCCGTTATGTATTACATCATGCCTTATTTTTGAAAACAAATTCCATTGAAATGGACCATGTGCCCCCCTCACAGCAATCAAAATAAAAAACCTACCACTAAAAATCTTTCACGTGCCCACTTTCCCCGGTCGTTGGCGTTCTCTAGCGAAGCCCTCATGCCGCATCTAGTGGCACACCATTGCCGCTCACCCACAATCAAACTGAGTAGGACATTGGGATGGTCTTTGGCTCATGTTGATGCGCACATCTCGAGATGTTACATACCTCTCCAAATGTTGTCGCTCCAGACTCACCAACATCATGGAATCTCCACCATCACCATCCCCTTTGCTTAATGATCTGATCTTGATGTCTCTCAGTGCATTATCGTGGAAACCCATCGTGCCTCCACCTCCCTTACATGCCTATGCTCGTCTCCTTGTGCGTCAGGTCCTACATTGCACCCTCGATCCCAACAATCATCGCCCACGAAGGAGACATAAGAATGTTGTGCACTGTGTCCCTCCTTTCCTTGTGGAACCACCACTCTCATTGTTAAGGCTGCCATGTTGACTTCCATGCACATTGCCATCCTCTTCTCGTATGCAGTAAGGATATTTAACCATATCATTGATTCCTAACAATTTATTGATTATATATCTTAGTTATTGTTTGAATTTTTCAATATTTTAACAATATTGAATGTTAGGATTGGGGAGCAATGTGGATCCTGTACACTAGGTGACGAACAATGAGTTGCTATTTTAAATTTCATTTCTATATTTCTTTAAGCTAAATCCACATAAAATCATTTTTTTCATAATTTTATAATAGATTTGCAATCATGGAGTAAAAATATCACACCATTCTCTCATAAAGTGAAAATCAAATGAATTTAAATGCGATATAAAGATAATTCAAAGATCCATAAATAATTTCTTTTAACAATTAGTCAAATCCATAAAAAATATTGCGAGATAGATGTTACAAGATGTAACAATAGATGGAAAGGCTACATTGATTAGGAATTCAGAACCTTAGAGGCTACTGTAGTTCTCTTGTAATTCCATTAAAGTTTCCTTATTTTATATAATTATTGGTTGCAGGACACTTCTTTTAGTAAATAAAGTTTAGCTATTTTGGTGCATTTCTCTTTACAATTAGTTTGCTTTTAAATTTGAAAGTCGTATCTATAAAATAGATTTAATTTATGTTCTTTATGTAGATTCATGAGAACTATTGACATTAAACTTCATTTTACTTTTAAAATTGTTTTGTATTCATATTTTCAAAATATGAAGATGATGCCAAGATAACTTTAAAGACAAGCATAGACTCTTCAATTTACTTTATATGCAAAATACTTTTTTAATCAATTGTATGCATATAAATGTTTATAATGACTAAAAAATTCTGGATAATTCTGTTCTTATTTATTTTCTTAATCGATGTGCCCTACTTAGTATAGATTGTTGGATCCGCCACTGCTAAATTGGACTTGTAACTTACAATCTTTATATTTTCTACACTTTTAATCAAACTTAAGTTTAGCTATTTCGTGTAAATGACACCAACATCATATTCAGCTCAATCGAATCTCGTAGTTCTTATATTATTTAATGCATTAAATATACATAAAGCAATTTCAAAATCAAATGGAAATAAATCGTCCAAAAATGCAGTGATTTCCCGAATTTAGTTCACGAAGAGGCTTTTTTAATAGTAGGCACGATAATTTCGGAAGTTCGAACCGTCCCCTTTGGAATTCGAACATAGATCCTTTAAAGTGTAGGCACAATGCACTACGATCAAATCACTCCTTGGATTTTTAGTTCACGAAGAGGTTGCACATACAGAAAGATCCGAGCACTCAAGCTTTAGTCCATGCTTATATACATAGTAACCACTGAATTCTACAAGAGGCGTCTCTCTCTCTCTCTCTCTCTCTCTCTCTCTCTCCAATCTTCAATCTTCTGAAAGATGGTCTACGAATTTAACAATCAAAACTTCTATTACATCAACAAATACAACAACAAAATGCTCACGGGATGATTTTCCATCCTAAACTTTTGCGTCCCAACTGGTCATTGAAAGGGAAAATTAATCATGACAACTTGTTGGATTTGAATCCAGTTGGACTTGTTGACAACCACTCAAAATGCTTACATTCGAATTATCAAGTAGTAATCACCACCAGACAGACTCACATTTTGTGAGTTTTAGATGTAGAACTATGTTTAGAGTTGTTATATAAACATTACCAAAACTTGTCAAACCTTAAATCTGGCAACCGATGAAATCTCCATCGCGATGATTCCTAAACCTAGCACACATAGTTTGAAACATTACTAAACAACAACACCTTTCACGGTGGACGTATTATTGAATTAGATTGATTTAGTCCATGCTTTTGATTTGAACTTCATAGATCATGAGTTGGAATAGAGCTCAAGGAAGAAGATGAAGCCAACATTACGAGTTAAAATGTCGAACTCGCTTTGGACCTCGTACCTCGAGTTTCCTTATTATCTTGATTTTACGGGGGTATATTATTCAACATGATTAAGCCATGAAAGTCGATACTTACGACTATAATTGCTTAATTTAAGATCTATGAATGATTTGGTATCAAAATAGTGATTTGGTGGTTTTTTTTCCAAAGGGTTATGCATTAAGTTTGCTTAGTTCCTACACGATTTTATGAATACAAACTCATAGATGTAAAAAAAATCACGTTCCTCTTGCAATGGGAAAAGTTTTGTCATTTTTCAAAGAAAATATGAGTACTTAGCGAGACTAAAATTTAACTAATGGATTTATCGTTATATTGTTAGCTTCTATTTATTTTACCTATTATATCAATAAACGTGGCCTTTTACTACATAGAAAATAACTTTGCTTGTACGCTATAGCTAAACATAAGAAGTCACATGTTTGGCCCCACATACCAATACTTTTGTTCATACATTGGCATTTGGACCCCTAAGATTAGAGTTATATAAAAACATATAGGTTTTTCAGTTGTGTCATTATGAGATATTGCAATATCAGTTATACCTTTCTTTTTTTGGAATATCAGTTGTGTCCTTACTTTCTTGCAAAATTCACGGTTCCGCCCTTCTGTTAAGATAAAGTAAGGGCATAAGTGATATTACAAAAGGGCAAGATTGTGAATTTTACAAGAAGGTAGGGGCACAAATGATATTCTAAAAAAAGGGAGGGTCATAACTATATTACAATATCGCAGAGTGGCACAACTGATAAAAATTCCAAAAAATATTATACGAAATATGCAAAGGCATATATAGTCCATATGCAGTCAGTGAGCTAGTGTCCTTTACTGTATAACATTATAAGAGTTAAACTGATGTATGCAAGTCCATTGTGATTCTTTTATACTTGTACATGGTTTATCATTTAATATCCCTAAGGATTTTTAGCACTTGTATCCTTCTTAACTTATGTAATGTCCCTTCCTTTTTTTAAATATCAGGTGCGCTCCTGACTTCTTACAAAATCCGTAGTTCTACCCTTTTGTAATAGCAATCATGCCCTACGTTGCATTAATAGAAGGGCAGGATTGTGAATTTTATAAAAAGTCAATGGCACAACTGATATTACAATGAAGAGAGGGTTATAACTGCTATTGCAGAAGTTAAGAATGACAAAAGTGATAAAAACCCCATCCCTAAGGTCTGTAAGGGAATAGAGGTCATCGTTCCTTTATTCCTCCTTCCTTATCCCTCATCCTGCCAGCCTAGTTACCCTTGTTCCTTGTTATTCTCCCTTATTCCTATCCTAGCCAAAAAGAAACAATGTCTTATTCCACTCTATCCCTCAGCATTATTCATCCTTATTCTCTTACCGAACGAACCTTAAGTCTCTTAATTTATTGTTTGCAAATAATTATGGTTTCATACAAGTATAAGTTATTTAGTTTCTTTTTCAGTAGTCATATTGTAATGTCCTGAGTTTAGGTCCACATTCCGTTATCGAGGAAAACTAGTCCTGATAACGTGTCGGGTTTGGGCTCTAATTGGACATGTTGACAACCATCCAAAATGTTTAAGTCCAAATTGTCAAGTAGTAATACCTACCACTTATAACCCACATCTACACATCATTAGTTTAGATGTGGGATTATATTTGAGAGTTGAGGTGTTACACCTATACTATACCAACATAACATGATAGATGTCAATGTATCATGTTATAAACTAGTGAGCTTTCTTCAGCTACGTATAACATTATGCATACACGGGATTTAGAGAACTGTCCGTTAGCTTATTTTGTGCACCTCGTTGCATCAGGTTATCATGTCTATATCATGATTTGAATTGAAGAGAATCAATGCAATGATTGGATGTGTATGATATGGAATTATTGTTCTTGATGCCTATAGAAATGAGGGTCAAACTATCGATTGATACATGTGATTTTATGTTATGACTATCGACTTGTAACTTTATTATTGGGTGGAAGTCGAGCATAATATGCTCTTAAAATACCTCTGATAAAATACTAAGGTGGCGTTCAGTTTGGGAATAAGCATGAATAAAGATGTGTAATAAGGAAAATAATAGTTTATTCCCTATTCGGCTAGAAAGATAGGAATAAGGAGAATAAGGCGGAATAAGAGTAGGTAAGGTGAAATAAAGGTATGAATAAGAGTGGAATAATATGAAATAATGGGATGGGGATGGGAATAGCCATACTTTTGAGAACCGCGTCGAGCAAGAAATTGATCATTTATTCCAGTGCTTATTCTCCAAATGAACAGGGCCTTAAGCGTCTATATGATGAGTATGATTAAATACTTAGGTAAAGATGTTAAACTAGAAATCGATCCGAATTCAAGGGTAACGGAGTACCTGATGCCGTTGCTTTGATGTTTGATGTAGCCGTCAATCAACCCACGAAACAACCCCGGATCTTCCTCACGAACGTATGCCTCTCAAGCTCTCTCTTGTTGATGGAAAACAATAGAGAAGAGAACATGCGTCCTTTGGGGACCCGTGGCCTTATTATATTTGGCTAGACAACCAAAATGGTTGCCAATTCACCTTCCTCTTTTGTCCATCATAAAGAGATTATATTCTCTAATTAATTGACAATCAAAGGTGCACTAATGGTAATTGTTAATGTCCATATCAATGGGATTTTCAAATCCCAACAAAAGACGCATGTTGCTAGGGTTGTGTATATAATTCACCATTGTTTGAATTTTGAAACTAAAATGCATATAATAACCTCTTTCTTTATACAAGAAAAAAGAATGATGTGACGCGGATGCACGCGATGAAATGAAATGGATCAAGGGCTACATGTAATAGTGGCTAGGTTAATAATAAAAGATAAAATATGCAACTCTCATCCCCATTATGATCTCTAGTTACATGGTAGTTATGGTGGGTAGAGAGGTACAAATGTTACGTCAATGTATGAGCTATGTATCATGAAATATAGATATAGGGTAAAATGGGGTTGCCTCTCATAGAGCTAACTTGACTCCGCCACCTCATTTTTCTTTTTCTTTTTTTTAAATATTTTGGTGGATTTTCATAACTATATCTCTATATTATGTCATTCAAATTTCGTATGAAACGGAGACTCCCACGGCATCCATCAAGACGTGGTCGATTTCAACGATCCTGCGATCATTAAAAAATGATTGTCTAGATGGAGGTTGTAGGAGTTAGGGGTGCACACGGATCTAATAAAATCCGTAATCCGATCCAATCCGACGTTATTGGATTTGATTGGTTTGGTTTTATCATTTTAATGGGTCGGATTGGATTGAAATTTTTCAAATCCGTTAAAGTATGGATTGGATCGGATTATCATCAAAATCCGATCCGATCCAATCCGTTAATCCGTTAACATAAACATATAAACATACATGCGTGCGTATCCATTCCTATAAGACCATAATCAATGACATTCATCTCATTTTTTTCATAATCAATAGAGGATGCAAGTCCTCTTGTCACCACCCTCTCTTCTCTTTTGAGCAATAAACGTTGAACTCATAAATAATAAAATATAATTATATCTTGTAAATTTATATCTCCATTGAACTATTCTCCTCTCAGTTCCCATCCTCTTATTTCACTCTTGACCCCAATATTTTACTCCTAGTTTCATCTCTCTTTTAGTTCATTTCAACACCTCCCTCCTCTAGCACAACATCGCCACTCCTTCCTCGCAATTCCATCAGCTCTCCCTCATGATGTCATTGCTTGTTTCACACAATGTTGTCCCCCCTCCCACGTGATATCATTTGTTCCAATCGTGTTGCCCACTCGTCTAAAGAAATTAGATTTTGGACAGTTGTCGGGTACATCTGTTTGTTATCATTAGCTTTTTTGCTTCTTATATTTTACTTGTTCCAACTTGAAAGCTTATCCTAATGTTGAAACTAAATCAATTGTTTCATTTAAGAATTAATTTTCATATATACGGAACCCATCTAATAATTAATAAGCATTACTTAAATCATGTTCTTTTCTAAATTAATATCAAATTTTGATCCACTTTTTTTTAAAATGCATATTCTGACTATGTGCATAATCTGGTACATAAATTTCATTTTAAATGAGAGGCATGCTACCCAATTGATGAGTTATATTTAAGTTGAACCTGCCTGATAATCAATCGAGTATAAATTGTTTTATGATTATCGTTTGTTAATAATATATTATAGGACTTTGAAGGGTATTGTTAGAAGTAGTTTGGTTTGACATACTGATGAAGCCACATTTCATCATCTTTATTCTATCATTTTGACATCAAAAACCCTAGCAAATGCGTGTAAATATCATTAAATCCATCATCTTAGCATTCATGCATGTGCATATAAATAGTATATAAAATACTGTAATTAAAGCCAAAATTATAGAATAAATAAAAGAAAATAAAAGGAATAAAATATTGTAAATATTTTATGACCCAAAAATCTGAGACCTAGGCATCTTGATGAATAGGTTGACCAGGAATAAAGTAGGGGGAGATAAGGGTCAAAATACAATAAAAACCCCTTTGATTTAACTCATTCTTTATTCATTTTGGGACCCTATTTTTGGTTCCACTTTTTATACCTCAAATAAAGAAACTTTGAACACAAAAGTTTTAGATAATTAAATAAAGAAAAATACAAAATTAATTTCACTGAAAAATAATGTACAGATAAAAGGTTATGGTCTGAATAAGATTCCAGAACTCCAACTTCCCAGACATGTATCTTGCAAATAAAATTTTGAAATGTACCAAACTCACCTTTATTGTATATAGCTTAAAATAATCTATTTAATGGAGGTGGTCTCATATTTTTCGAAGTTACGGTTTGAAAGTTGAGTTTTGGACCCTTGTAGTATACTTGTACAAGATTAAAATATTCATTTTATTATGTATTCATTATTTTTATAATTTTATATTTTTATAATTTTGTAAATATTATGCATAATATATATGTACATTAAAACTGGAATAAAAACCCAATAAAATACAAAATAAAATACTTGTAATATAATACATAGGTATAATACCTATACATATACTTATATAATGCATACTTATATTTTATTAAGTGCATTAAATACATCAGAAAAATAAAATAAAACTATAATTAAGTGTATAAAAGTATTCTCTAATTTTATAAAATAATAAACAAAATTAAATAAATCAAAAACAAAATAAAAATAAAATAATAAAATATATAGGTATATATATACATACGTACCTACATAGGTCTAAAAAGACAACTCATAATTTTATACCTCATAAAATTAATTAAAAATCATCATAAAATACATTATAAAATAATAAACATTTTTTATTTAATAATTAAAAATTAATTCATTCATTTTCTATTTTTAAATAATTTTAGAAACCTTTTTTTCCAAGATTTTCCTGGTTGTACCACGTAGACCAACCAGGGGGCTAAGACTGTTGACCGAGGTCAACAGTCTGACCCTCCTCCTGTAGTCGTGTCAGACATGACTTTTTCTTGGGTTTCGCCTGTTTTTGGAGGCCTCGTCTTTCACCCATTTGCATCGGGTCCTTCTGCAAAATTGTTCCCCTACCATCTCTCTTACTCGCCCTATGTTCTTCTCGGGCTGAGGATCACTGCAGCGTGCCAGACCTCTCGTTCTTCATGCAGCTCCGTCAACCATTCAAAATGCCCCCCAGTCTTCCCCTTCCTCTTTGAACCGATTTTGGGGCGCCAAAAACCTCCAGGTGAGGGTCGAGCTGAGATCTGGTGACAGGGGAGTCTCCCCCCATCTCAGTCGAGGTGCGGTGAGCACCTGAAGTCGTGTTCCAACCTCCATCTCCGGCCTCCTAGCCGTGAGGTTCTACCTCGGGTCTACAACCCTTGAGGTCCGTTTTTAGTCTCTTTTTTTTGCTTTAGTTTCGTTCCCAGTAGTCTCAGAATCACTTTACACCTATCCATTTCGATTCAAGCTCCACCGATCACCATCGTACCCCCTCGCCGGAGCTAGCTCCGACGAGCTTCTTCCTCGCCGTTTTCTGCCTTCTACCGCAGCCAGGAGGGGCGAGGCATTTTACCCTCGCCCTCCTTAACATTTCTTGCAGGTACCTTGAACGAGGAACGCACTGGAAGGAGTTTTGCGAGAGGTCGGAGCTTCCTGGGGCCCCCATGCGTCTTTGACGTCGCGGCGACTCCACAACGCTTCTCCACTCATTTTGCCTTCCCCAGTCAATAGAGCATCACCGCAGGAGCTTATTGGGCCATTTTGAAGCAAAAAGGATTGGCGGAGAAGGAGGATCGAGCCAGAGAAACCTCGCTGCGGCGATGTTCTTCCCCGTTCGTCCACCAGCCTCCGCAACCGTCGATCGGGCCATGTTCTTCCAGGCGTGCAGCAGCCGTAGGATCTTGTGAAGCCCCAGCCATCGGATCGATATCGAGGATCTAATCTGGGCCGTGGGGCGCGAATCGGCATCGCGCAACGAGGAACCGACACATGGTATTAGTGACTGATCTTCGACCGTTGGATCCCGCAGGCGAGGGTATTTTACGAATCCACTCTCGTCCCTTTTTTATTTAATTAGTAGAACTTAAACTTTCAGATGCTGTTAAATAAATTTTGTAATATTTAGGAACCGCTCCCCGCACTTTCCTTTATTTACAAAAAGGTCCTCGGCCACGTCACCTCACGTACCCGTGCGCATGAGGCGCGTGGCCATTTTGCAGAGAGGCCTTCGGCTTTTGTGGTATTTGTTTTTAGTCCTAAACTTTCATCGATAGTTATATTATTTCTGGACATTTTACAATATAGCCCCCGAGGTTTTCGATAATTGCATCCGTGCCCCTGCGAGGCGCGCGTGCTTGCGCACGTGCGTTCGGTGTTTTTGCGGGGAAGCCCTTACGAGTTTGGGTATTTTTGATTCGTCCAGAAACTTTTAAATTAGTTATAAGTTTTGTGTAAAAATTGCAGTTAGGCCCTCAGACTTTTATCTATTTACAGTTAGGTCCCTGCCAGGCTAAGTATTTTTGTATGCTTTGTCTATTTATTCCATGCATTGACAAAATCCCAAAAACTCCACAAAAATTTATTTAAGCTCCTGTTGCATCACTCTTTCACGCTATATTTTTGCATTGCATTTTTATTGCATTTTAATATTTATTAAAAATCAAAAACATGCATTTTTCCTACCGTTTGCATTAGAAAATCCATAAAAATTATAAAAACATTTTGAAAAAATACAAAAAAAAAGTATATTTTGCTTGTCTTATCATACTCTAGTCTCAGTCCAAAAACCACTAAAAATTTCAAAATAAAAACCTTAAAAATTAGAAAACTCCTAAAACCTTTATAAAAATCTAAAAAATTCGAGAAAAATCACAAAAATATAAGCTCAGTTTATTAGTTTCCTTAGTTTATTTCCTTTAGTTTAAAATTAATTTGGGAAAATTTTGCCACTGTTTGCTATTTTTCATTCCCATTTTAATTTCGGCCAGAACCTTGATTCACTGTTTCTCTTCATTTAACTTTTAAAACTACCAAAAACATTTAGAAAAACTCCCAAAAATCACAAAAATAGTAGAAAAGTATAAAAAGCCAAAAGCATTTTATTTCCTAATTTTTGACAATTTTTGCTTATTTTTGTAAATCCCTTATCCCCTCATTTCTTATATTGTATATATTTCAATATTGAAAAAGAAAATTTAAAAAATATATAAAATATAAAAAGAAAATATAAAATCAGAAAATCAAAAATCAAAATTAAAAATAAAAATTTAAAATTTAAAAAAAATAAAAATTTAAAACGCACAAAAACATTTGCATAGTGTAGACAATACATCACATTCACATTTTGTGTGCATCATTGTTTGATCTATCCTGCCTTGCTCTTTGTGTTGGAACTCTCTACGTACTTGCATCTATGCATCTTTTATGTAGAGTTAAAAATAAATTTGACTCCACATTATTTGTCATTGTTTGATATTTGATTGTGGGTTCATTGTTGATTAAATACGGGATTTTGTAGTGGTCAATACACTGACTATTGATTCACCTTGTGAATCAATACGACTGCTCTCTGCATCCGTGTTTATCAAATGGCGCCGTTTCCGGGGAGCAACAGCGCATAGTTCGGCTATTTGCTTTGTGTTTGTGATTGCTTGTCTACTTTTGTGGCTTTATTTATTTGATTTTTATGTGATATAATTGTTTGAGCTGTCTAACCCCCTCTCTTTGTTGACTTCGTGCGAGGTACCGCGGATCGAGGGAGGTGCCCCATCTTAGGCGCCTACGCACCCACGTGAAGCCGGCATCTGCCAGCCGAGCACCGAGGAGACGAGGGAGGTTTTTGTAGACCGAGCTCTACTTTAGTTGTAGCATTTATTTCCTTGCATTTATTTTTGTAATTTATAGTGAGAGAGAGACTCTTTTATTGTAATAATATAGGTACATAGGACTTTGGACTTTCGGGCCCAATTTCCAAGTGTATGTACACTTGGGGGCTCACCGCGGATTTTTCGATTTTTCATCATATTTCTTATTTTGTTTTTCGATTTTGTTTTCCTTACTTTGTGTGATTGAGCCCTTAGTTTAGGAGTTGCTTGCGATAGATTAAGGCCAAACACCTAATATATTTTCATGTACCTACAGACTCGTTTGGACTTGGTCAAATTTAAACAGTCGCCTCATCATCTTCGAGCCTACGTGCCGCGAGCCCACCCTGTCAAGCGCTACTCCTAAACTCGATGTGTCGAGAAGAGGAGGGGTGAACCTAGACCGGACTCTTGGATTGAGGATCGGTGATCGACTTGTGGTTCTTCACGATAATAGCAATTTCTGAAGCTTAGGGCGATTTCATCGGCTTTGCATTTGCATATAGATAGGTTTCAATTCTGCTGAGCATCTTTGCATGTAGAGTGCTGGAGGCAAGGTGAGCATTTACGCTTTAGCATACATCATCGTTTTACCGCTTGCATTACTTTTCCGACTCTCTACCTCTGATTTTGATTACCTAGGTGCTAAGTAAAATTGACTCCTCGATAGGTTCGTGCATTTCTCATTAAAAATCGAAAAAAAGTGATAATCAATAAAATTGGGACTGTTAATATCACTTGACCTTAAAATCGAGCGAAAAGAAAAATCTTATATTGGGGCAAGTAATCCCCTCATTGTCTTCGTTTTACATTGCTCGCGCACACACAAAGGTTAGTGCCCAAATTCCATTCAGCCCTTAAGTGTTTGCGCATATTTTGGACTTCTCACCTAACTCTAAAACAGACAAGATAAAAAGACTGCATTTGTGGTCTTCACCGAGTTGAGTAGGTAAATTGAGGGTTTGTTTTGTGAAGTTTGATTGTGCTTGCTTGTGTGTATCCTAGATCTTCTCTGCGCATTTGCGCCTTCTTCTTCACTCTCTTGACTTGACCTTCGTGCTCTCCCGATCATTTTCCTCTTGTTTCGAGATGGACCCCTGGAGCGATTTTTATCCAGATTTTGCAGATTCCTCGTACCCTCCAGCCGGTCCACCTCCCTTTTATCAGGAGGATCCCCCTCCTACTTTTTCTGATTTTTGTACATACCCGCCTCAGCCATAGTATCAGACCTCGGATTTCTACCCACACCCACCTCCATCTCCACCTGTATATTATCCACCTCCACATTCACATCCACCCGAGTCTGACTTGTTGGAGTCACCTCCCTCGATCTCTATAAGTGATATCTTGGACCGAATGACAAAGCGCATTGATTTGATGAATGATAATCTTGCTATTTTGAGGAAAAACCAGATTAATGCTCCTTTCGTCGAGGATACGGATCTACTTGTGGGAGATCATGGGAGCTTGCAATCGCCCAAGATACAAAAAATGGGAAAATTTTAAAAATCCAAAAAGAGTCCGGGAGACCTTTGGTTGATTCAGACCGTGAGAAGAGTGCCCATCTGCCAGACTTTTTGACCACACATCCATTCACACACTGTCCTACCTTTGACCCCGAGGATGTCGCTGTACAGACTGCTCTTGGCATGCCTCGTGTATATGTTGATTCCGACTTCCTCCCTTGTATGGAGGAAGTCCAAAAATTCAAAAAAATGTTGACTGAACCCGAAGTGGTGGCTACTATTCATGAGATTATCCGTGCCCCACTTCAACAGACCATGACTGATTTATCTGCCCCTCTTCCCAAGAAGAGAAAGCGGAGGAGCAGATCTGAGCGTCATATCTTGACCATGGACACTGCCCACGCCATCACACACCGCCCCATTCCTAGAAAGAAGAAAACAGCTACTCTTTTCATCACTTGCACCATCTCCGACTATACTAGTGATCACACTCTCCTGGATGACGGTGCATCTATTAGCATATTACCCTTCTCGCTGGTACAGTCTCTTCTCTTAGGGCCTCTCAAGAAAACCAGGATAATCGTTCAGTTTGCTGATGGATCTATCAAGAGGCCGAAGGGTATCCTTGAAAACACCGTCATTTCTATTCTGGGCACGAGCTACCATGTTAACTTTGTCGTGGTCCCCATGGAGAACTACATAGGGGAGCCATCTCCAATCATCCTGGGACGACCATTCCTCTCCTCTGCGAGGATCGTTATTGACTATGGATCAGGAGAGATTCGCTTTCGTCTTGTTGACGAAAGTGAAGCGTTGATCACCACACCTATAGTTGACCAGAGACCTGCACCTGATGCACCTTCACCTATTCCAGCTGACTCTGAGGCCTGTGACCGATCTGATTATATTAGAGATGCTTGCTTAGCGACCGTTGATGAGACCCGACGAATCCCTCGAAAGGGGAGGAAATCGGAAAGCATAGACCTCGCAGTTCCTCCTTCTGGTGTGTGGCGATGTGTTGATGAAATCCAAAGTATTTACGTGATTGATCCCATTGAGCGGAGGACAGATACCAAGACTAGGCAGGACGAACCTGGTTTGACTACTTCCACTGTCAAGTCCGCTCCTGGTCACTCCAAAGTAAAGATGATTGAGGTCGGTTATGATGCTACCCATTATTTTGAGAGATTCAGGCCTCTTGATGAAGAAGATGATCCGAGTGAGATTCTTGAGGACGAACAGAGTTCATATACTTCCACTGATGATTTCGTTCCTTTTGATTTTAACCTGGACGATCCCTCGTAGGACGACTCCGATTACACTTCTTCCGAGGATGATGAGTTTGTCCCATTCCACTTTGACATCAGCGAGACTTCCAAGGCCATACCTGACCACACTTCTTCCACTCTCCCGTCTGCGCCTTCACACCATAGGACCACCAAGGGCGAACCTAGCCAGACTACTTCCATTGACCAGTTCGTGCCTTTTCGATTTGATTCCACTGAGGGCCTTCACTCTGTCGACCCTGATCGGCTTCCGTCCACTGTGGACCCCGATGTCGACCTGCACCACACTAGATCTATTCCTCAGCAGTCTCGCAAGGAGGTTAGCTTTCAACCTTCCTGATCCTATATAGATCCATCTCTATTGTATATTCCCTTGTGTACCCTTGTTCTCTCTCCTGTATTGCTCGTCCACCCATTCTCGCGTTTGCCTTGCTTAGGACGTACTTTGTCCTAAGTATAGGGGGTGGATGAGCCGAGTGTTCATTCATCATTCCGTCTTATCACTCCTATTGTTGCCTATACTTAGGGCTTCTTTTACCCTAAGTATAGGGGAAGTGATGTGTACATTCTTCCATATCTCTTCTTCCATCTGTTGATATCTTTTCTTCTTTTCTTCTTTTCCTTTTCTATATTCCGTATCTATCAAAAAGGTGCCGCCCCTCGTAGACAGTTTTTTATACTTAGGATGTACTTTGTCCTAAGTATAGGGGGGTGTGCACCCCGAGTTGTTCTATTCTTTGATCCTCTCCATTGTCTCCTCTTCTTGTCTATACTGAGGGATATCTTACCCTAAGTATAGGGGGAGACAATCTGAGTACGATCTGTTCATTCCCACCATTGACCCTCCCTACTTTGTGTACAGTCTGCTATACTTAGGATTATTTGATCCTAAGTATAGGGGGGACGGTCAACTTCTCATTCGTTTATTGATTTGTTCATTCATTTCTTTATCTATTCTTTAGACTTGTCTATACTTAGTACGAGTTATGTCTTCTCTTTTCTCTCCGATCTATGAGGACATAGCTCAAGCTATGTATAGGGGGGTCGTATATACTACATATATACCTTAGCCATAACTCGTACTTTCGTATTGTCTTAATAATATGGCTAATAATTCTTTAAATTTTATTAAAAACCTTAATAAAAAGATGCTATTATTCCTCAAATTCTTTTTGTATTTACTGATTAGTAAATCAGGTGAAAATGTTTTTTGCAAAATGTTTGAAAAATAGTTTGAAAATCTTTGTAAAAATCTTTTGAAAACTATTTGAAAAACGTTTTGTTACATGTTTTCAACCTTTGTAAAAGATTTTGATTATAAAATTATTTCCTTTGTGTGAAATAAAATGTTTGAAAAATGATTTGCAATTGGTTTGAAAAATGGTTGCAAAAATATTTGAAAAATCTATCGATACTGTTTGGAAAACCTTTGCAAAATGATTTTCAAATGTGTGTACATGTTTGTAAAATGTTTGTAAAAATTATTTTGGACTATAGGTTTCAAAAATTGTTTGAAAAACTTGTGTCAAATAAGTTTGAGGAATACTTACATCTCATCTAAAATTCACTATATATTTATAAAAATTGATCACTTACCCTTGTAAATTCTTAAAATTCACTTCTTGTATATATAAGAAGCACTCCTGTGTAAATATTTGTACCTATTTTTTAGCCAAAATCTTTTATTTTCAAAAATCCCAAAAACATTTGCAAAATTAAAATCCAAAAACATTTGAAAAATCTTTTTGAAAAATACAAAAAAATGCATATGCATCATCATCATCTTTTTAAAAAATCATAAAAAGTTCAAAACCTTTGAAAATTGCATAACAAAAATATTTTCTGTATAGCATAGCATTCGCATTTTTCGGATTGAGTTTGATAGTTGAACGAGTCTAAGTAAAATCCGTAAATCTACCTAATTAACAGGAACCTTATAGGAACTGGAATTGAGGTACTTCAGGTCAAGTTGACTTAATTCTTTGAGGATCATGAGACTTGGTTCAATGGATTCTTGACTGCCTAAGTAGAGTATTTCGGAGCACACACACGACTCTTGTTGATAATGACCTAACTTGGACACCTGCTCCTTTCACATGGCTCAACTCAGTTGGAGTGGTGAGGAGGTTGGATTTGCCGGTATGAGACGCACACAGGTGGAAACACTTGTCCTTCTCTAGGGAGGAAAGTGCGCCCACCCCGTCCAGTAATGATGAGTTTCGAGGATAGGAGATCGTGGGTTGCAATAAAGCTTCAAAAGAGGGATAGTCTACTGGCTCAAGAGGAAAAACTCCTTATGTAAATGCTTCTATATATAGTATTCAAAAAAATACAAAAAGGGAAAACTCCAAAAAAGTGGACAGGTCTGTACTAAAATAAAAATGCCTGCCGGAGTGTACATATGTTGTATAGTCGAATAAGCAAGCTTGAACTTCAAAGTTAAATCATGCGAGCCTGCAGCTAGATGACTTGACTACACTGGTCTTGCATCCTAGGATAGGTAGCTACACTGGCTACCGTCCATTCTTCTCTTCACCCCATCCTCTTGGAACGGTTGCCACTTGAACTTAGAAGGGAATACCCTGCTCCTTGAGGGATGAGTTGTTGGATTGGGGAATCATTGGGTTGTCATATTGGAGAAGTCAGTCTCTTTGTCATTTCAGTTGGGGAGAGTCACCATCACTTACACTATACGAGTCAGATTCACAGTCGTAAGGGTTTGCGTATGAGTTGAAATATTTCTGACCTGGCTATTGAGGAGACTTGAGCAGAGTTTTGGGATTCTCAAGGACTGTTGGATTTCAGATCCGGTTCTCATTAAGGTTCCGCCCGCACTAAAATTCAAAAGGTCTGACTTAAGCTCCAAACTTTGATTTTGTGAAGACAAGTTTGATAATTAAATTTAATCCACCTTTCTTCTTTTTCTTTTCTTTGTTTTCTTTTCTGCACTTATTGCATAAGTGTTTGCCAGGGACTAGCAAAGGTAAACTATAGAGGGATGATGAAGCCACATTTCATCATCTTTATTCTATCATTTTGGCATCAAAAACCCTAGCAAATGCGTGTAAATAGCATTAAATCCATCATCTTAGCATTCATGCATGTGCATATAAATAGTGTACAAAATACTGTAATTAAAGCCAAAATTATAGAATAAATAAAAGAAAAGAAAAAGAATAAAATATTGTAAATAATTTATGACCTAAAACCCCGAGACCTATGCATCTTGATGAATAGGTTGACCAGGAATAAAGTAGGGGGAGATAAGGGTCAAAATACAATAAAAACCCCTTTGATTTAATTCATTCTTTATTCATTTTGGGACCCTATTTTTGGTTCCACTTTTTATACCTCAAATAAAGAAATTTTAAACACGAAAGTTTTAGATAATTAAATAAAGAAAAATACAAAATTGATTTCACTGAAAAATAATGTACAAATAAAAAGTTATGGTCTGAATAAGATTCCAGAACTCCAACTTCCCAGATACATGCAAATAAAAACTCGAAATGTACCAAACTCACCTTCAATTGTATGTAGCTTGAAATATTCTATTTAATGGAGGTGGTTTCATATTTTTCGGAGTTACGGCGTGAAAGTTGAGTTTTGGACCCTTGTAGTATACTTGTACAAGATTAAAATATTCATTTTATTATGTATTCAATATTTTTATAATTTTATATTTTTATAATTGGGAAAGGGGTGGCTGCACCGGGTGGTGCAGCTAAGTGGCTGCACCCGCCCTCCCAGCCGTCTGATCGTCAAGATCAACGGTGATCCGCACAGCCGACCCGCGCCCAGGCGCGCCTGATCCGCGCGTGATCTGCCCGCGTGATCTGCGCCGTTGATCTTGACGATCAGACGGCTGGGAGGGCGGGTGCAGCCACTTAGCTGCACCACCCGGTGCAGCCACCCCTTTCCCTTTATAATTTTGTAAATATTATGTATAGTATATATGTACATTAAAACTGGAATAAAAACACAAATAAAATACAAAATAAAATACTTCCAACCTCCATCTCCGGCCTCCTGGCCGTGAGGTTCTACCTCGGGTCTACATCCCTTGAGGTCCGTTTTTAGTCATTTTTTTTGCTTTAGTTTCGTTCCCAGTAGTCTCAGGATCACTTTACACCTATCCATTTCGATTCAAGCTCCACCGATCACCACCGTACCCCCCTCGTCGGAGCTAGCTCCAGCGAGCTTCTCCCTCATCGTTTTCGCCTTCTACCGCAGCCAGGAGGGGCGAGGCATTTTACCCTCACCCTCCTTAACGTTTCTTGCAGGTACCTTGAACGAGGAAGGCACTAGAAGGAGTTTTGCGAGAGGTCGGAGCTTCCTGGGGCCCCCATGCGTCTTTGATGTCGCGGCGACTCCACAACGTTCCTCCACTCATTTTGCCTTCCCCAGTCAATAGAGCATCACCGCAGGAGCTTATTGGGCCATTTTGAAGCAAAAAGGATCATCGAAGAATCAGGATCGAGCCGGAGAAACCTCGCTGCGGCGGTGTTCTTCCCCGTTCGTCCACCTGCCTCCGCAACCGTCGATCAGGCCGTGTTCTTCCAGGCGTGTAGCAGCCGTAGGATCTTGTGAAGCCCCAGCCGTCTGATCGATATCGAGGATCTAATCTGGGCCGTGGGGCACGAATCGGCATCGCGCAACGAGGAACCGACGCGTGGCATAAGTGACTGATCTTCGACCGTTGGATTCCGCAAGCGAGGGTATTTTGCGAATCCACCCTCGTCCCTTTTTGTATTTAATTAGTAGAACTTAAACTTTCAGCTGTTGTTAAATAATTTTTGTAATATTTAGGAACCACCCCCCGCACTTTCCTTTATTTATAAAAAGGTCCTCGGCCACGTCACCTCACGTGCCCGTGCGCGTGAGGCGCGTGGCCATTTTGCAGAGAGGTCTTCGGCTTTTGTGGTGTTTTTTTTAGTCCTAAACTTTCATCGATAGTTATATTATTTCTGGACATTTTACAATATAGCCCCCGAGGTTTTCGATAATTGCATCCGTGCCCCTACCAGGCGCGCGTGCTTGCGCACGTGCGTTTGGTGTTTTTGCGGGGAAGCCCTTGCGAATTTGGGTATTTTTCATTTGTCCAGAAACTTTTAAATTAGTTATAAGTTTTGTGTAAAAATTGCAGTTATGCCCTCAGACTTTTATGTATTTACAGTTAGGTCCCTGCGAGGCTACGTATTTTTGTATGCTTTGTCTATTTTTCCATGCATTGACAAAATCCCAAAAATTCCACAAAAATTTATTTAAGCTCCTGTTGCATCACTCTTTCACGCTATATTTTTGCATTGCATTTTTATTGCATTTTAATATTTATTAAAAATCAAAAACATGCATTTTTCCTACTGTTTGCATTAGAAAATCCATAAAAATTATAAAAACATTTTGAAAAATTACAGAAAAAATTTATATTTTGCTTGTCTTATCATACCCTA
This sequence comes from Ottelia alismoides, assembly GCA_037367405.1. Lineage (NCBI taxonomy): Eukaryota > Viridiplantae > Streptophyta > Magnoliopsida > Alismatales > Hydrocharitaceae > Ottelia > Ottelia alismoides. Next base: position 76,279 of record JAZKJV010001908.1, on the reverse strand, counting down.
GTGTCAATCCAAAAACCACTAAAAATTTCAAAACAAAAACCTTAAAAATTAGAAAACTCCTAAAAACTTCATAAAAATCTAAAAAATTCTAAAAAAATCACAAAAATATAAACTCGGTTTCTGTAGTTTCCTTAGTTTATTTCCTTTAGTTTAAAATTAATTTGGGAAAGTTTTGCCACTGTTTGCTATTTTTCATTCCCATTTTAATTTCGGCTAGAACCTTGATTCACTGTTTTCTCTTATTTTAACTTTTAAAAATACCAAAAACATTTAGAAAAACTCTCAAAAATCACAAAAAAATAGAAAAGTATAAAAAAACCAAAAACATTTTATTTCCTAATTTTTGACATTTTTTGCTTGTTTTTGTAAATCCCTTATCCCCTCATTTCTTATATTGTATATATTCCAATATTGAAAAAGAAAATTAAAAAAATATAAAACATAAAAAGAAAATATAAAATCAGATAATCAAAAACCAAAATTAAAAATTAAAAATTAAAAATTAAGAAAAATTAAAAATTAAAAAACCACAAAAACATTTGCATAGTGTAGACAATACATAACATTCACATTTTGGGTGCATCATTGTTTGATCTATCCTGCCTTGCTCCCTGTGTTCGAACTCTCTACGTGCTTGCATCTATACATCTTTTATGTAGAGTTAAAAATAAATTTGGCTCCACATTGTTTGTCATTGTTTGATATTTGATTGTGGGTTCATTGTTGATTAAATACGGGATTTTGTAGTGGTCAATACACCGACTGTTGATTCGCCTTGTGAATCAATACGACCGCTCTCGATTCCGCGTTTATCACATACCTTAACCATTTAGATTAGTCATGGACTTCATCCATATCTGACTGCAAATATCACATTTTTTATTTGTGTAACTTATCTTTGGATCATTATTTGGTAACTTGTAATACTCTTACTTGAAATCATTAGTTGAAAATCATTTGCAAAAAAAAATACTCATGCATCATTTATAAAAGTAATCTCAAATTATAAGTTCAATATAATCCTTTACGTTGATTGTATGGTCTTCAATTTTTTATTACAGATTATTGAAGTTCTTTAACTTTGATTTGATTGAGTGATCTTCATATAGTCTTTTCTTTACATGAGATCTATATTACCAAATTTCGAGCCATAATTTAAATGTTGAGGGCCAGTGCGTGACAAAACACAAACATGAGAGGGTAAACAATTGAGATGGAATACGTAAGTATAAAAAATCCGAACCAATCCGATCCAATCTGTAATCCGATGGGTTGGATTGGTTTGGATTTAGATATTTGATGGATTGGACTGGATTGGAAAAAGTTAAAATCTGTTAAGGTTGGATTGGACATGGATTAAGCTAAAATCCGATCCAATCCAATCCATGTGCACCCTTAGTAGGAGTTTCTGTTTCAAACGAAACTTAAATGACATAATATATGAATATAGTGATGAATTTTCACCATTTTAATTTAAAAAAATAAAAAATGGACGAAAAAAACCAAATTAACTCCCCCAAAAGTCAGCCTGAATATCCACGTGTGAGTTTGTGTACACATCTCTCTCTTGCTCTCCCTCTCCGTATGAACAATCCAACCATTAAGCTGATAACATTAGAAATATGATTTATACAATACACATTGACACTTCATGGTCGTCGTCCCCCTCTTTTTTCCATGGTCGCTCGGTCGAATTCCCAATGTTCATCATATTATTATGTTTATCCTCGTATCTTCCATTTAATTTATTTCATACTCGACAATTATACAATTCGTGATTCGTATATGAGTATCTAATATATTCTCGAATCCAACGATATTGTCCTGTAATTCGTAATCGATCCATATCATTATCCATATTTGTATCCGGTATTTAAGGAAACTGGTATAAAATTATAAATATAAAATATATTTGCATTTAGTTTTTAGGGAAACATATATAAATATAAAAAGGATAAAATGGGGCTGCATTAACTTGGCTCCCCCGCTCCATTTTCCCTTTTTTTTGAAAATTTCTTCCGTTACATGAATATTCATCATTATATCTCTATGTTATGCTATTCAAATTTCGTCCGAAACAAAGATTCCAACGACCTCCATCCAGACAAGGTCGGTTTTAGCAATTCTGTTACTGTTAAAAAATGATCTTCTAGATATAGGCCATAAGAGTCTCTGTTTCGCACGAAATTTGAATATTATAATATAGAGATATAGTGATGCATATTTACGAAAGAAATTTTAAAAAAATAAAAAATGAAGAAAATTAGGCGGAGGAACCAAATTAGCTCCCTCTGAGGGACAATCCTATTAAACCCATATAAAAATACCCATATAGGATTCGATTACGACCCCACACATCACTCCAAACGAGCATAGTCGAAGAGCTGTGTTAGGATTACTTGTATTGATCATAGAATTTCTTTGGTATAATATTTTTTAATTATATCTAAAAAAATTATTAATATAAAAAAATACTATAATTATAAAAAAAGTTAATATAACACCTAATAAATATCACATCACATCACAATTATCACTCTAATACTCTAAACAACTACTATTCTCAAGGGATACCCCGACTCAACCCAACCCTGTTACCGGACCTGGTTCTCAAACACTTGCATTCCGGAAGACTTCCCGTTAAAAAGGGAACACAAGATTAGGCTCCGTTGGCCAAAGTTTTACGAGAGAAGAGATCCAACTGCTTACAAAAGGGAGCACATCATGATTACAATTTTAATGTTATTTTTTTTGGAATGAAGGCGGTTAAAATTTTTTTAGTGAGGAAAACATGGAACCCACATCCCGGCTTCCTAACTCGGAATTTAACCTAACCCCATACCTAAACATGGTTTACATCATGAATAACAAAATTGCTTGTTTACGGGTTAGCCTAGATATTCCGAATGTAACTTACATTTGATTCTGATTTACCCCCATCTTCACTCATATGTTTCTTGGTTGGAATTACTGAGCATGTCTCGTATTTTCTTTATTATAATATATCAAAACATCGTATATAGGGATCTTTTCGAATGAGGTGGGGTCTCACCACTTTTGTGGTGAGACATCAACGAGATTCATCAGATCACAATCCAATGGTATGTAATGTCAAAAAGGGTATTCCAGTCCTTTTGTTTCGAGTTAAATTTGGAGTTCATTTAATAATGTCGGTACCATTTTTGCTCGTTTTAATTAAAAAATTGCAATTCCTTTATTGTCAATTTTGAAAAATGTTCTCAGCAAATGTAATTTAATGCATATATTTGTAAGCACGGGTGAGATTATGTGGAATTTAAATTCAATTTTGTAAAATTCAAACAATATGTTTTTTAACATTTTCAATCGATAGTTTTTTTGTGAAATTCTTATTTTCATTTGTAAATTTTGTGTCTCCCTTTGTAAAAGTTCTTAATCAGTTGTAGTTTCTTCCAACTGCTTTGTAAATTTCATGTTTTATATCTTTGTATGTGTAAATGTCATGTTTTATATCTTTGTATGTAAATATTGTATGGATTTTTGCAATTGTTCCATGATCCTTTGTAATTGTTACGTAATTCTTTGTGAAATTTTTAGTTGATTGGTAATATTTATGTGGAAATCCGTAAAATAAAAAGAAGAATGTTAGAATCTGATAGCATGTAAAAAAATCCTATGAGATTGTAAAAAATGCCCAATATACGTAAAAACCATTCTATGATTTTGTAAAACAAGTGATACTTGCAAAAAATATAACATGTGCTCTAATATGTATAATCATACCATAATCCTCCTAGCGTGGTGGTCGTAAAGTCACACACCTCCCTCCTAGCAGTCATGCCTCCCCTTCTCCTCCTTCCTCCTCCGCCTTCCTTCGTGACATGCCCTCCCTTCACAACCTCCTCCCCCACGCATAGGGACGATGGGAGCTTCCACGCACGCATATCCCCTTCCTTCTATGCCTTCTCCTCCGCGTCCACCTATGCCCTCTATCCTCCTCCACCTCCTCCTCCATGTTGGTCATACCATCCCTCCTCCGCCTCATCCTCCACATGCGGTCGTGTCCTCCCTCCGCTGCAAGTTTTCTCGTCTCCACTCTATGTTGCACACCGCCGGAGTGGGATCCTACCACCACCATCGTGAGAGAGAGAATGGAAATATAATGGCTCACCACAAAAATTGGATCTAGGGTTGACACATTCTATTTTAGAATTGGCAATAACGAAAATGGACTTTTCATTAATAACAAATTATCTAACTCCATTTAATCTCGACCATGTGATTAAGATCTAAAAGTCCATATTGATTGCTCGTCACAAAAGCAGTGAGACCTCATCTCATTTAAAGTTTCTCCTATATATGTGTAAAATGTGTGTGCCTACGAGGGAGTTAGCTTGGCTAAACCCACCATTTTTTATTTCTTAAGTTATTATTCTGAAAAAATAAATTTAGATCATTATATGACACCATGCTTTTAGTCAAATTTCATGTAAAAACAAGCATTCCTAAGCCATCCGTCAAGACAGACGAATTTTAACGATCTCAAAATTACTGAAATTGACCTAGTTAGATAGATATGTTAATGTTTATTTTATACGAAATTTGAATGATAACATATTGTCATCTAGTGGGCTAAATTCCCTAGTTGTTCTCAGAAAATAACTTACCAAATGGGAAAAAAAGAGTGGGTGTAGCCAAATTTACTCCATAATGAATCATTAATTGGCTATTTTAATATCATTGTGTTGTAATACAACCAACTATCAACTTATCATAACTAAATCAATATATCTCTGTGAAGAAGACTAAGTTTAATTTATCTTGGGTAAGTCCAAGGTCGAACCCAAGGATACGAGCTATCAATGTGATCAACTAAATTCTAATACCTATCTTAAGTAATCATTAAATTATCTAGGTCAATAATATACCCAAAAGGATTTGAAACAAAATATATGAACATAATGCATATTTTTATTTGATTTCATGCATGTTAATTTTAAAGACAGAATGCAACTACAGGTGATAGAATGCAATACAAATATTAATTCATTGATGTGCCCATGAAATGATCAATTAATTAAGCAACAATTACAACATCAAATTCATGCCTAATTTGATGCATATAATAATTTAAAGATCCATCAATGACATTTAAATGAACAATGAATGACACATAAATTAATTAATGTCATTATAGCCATGTCAGAACCAGCCTATATCATACACAACCCTTATGACTATGAAGCTTAATTGTACAGTGTAAGTGAAAGTGGCTCTTCCCAACTGAAAATGACATAGAACTGACTTCTCCAGTATGACAACCTAATGATTCCCCAATCCAACAACTCTTTCCTCGAGAAGCGAGACATTCCCTTCTAAGTTCAAGTACATCCAACTCAAGAGGAGGAGGTGAAGAGAAGAATAGACGGTAACCGGTGTAGCTACCTATCCGGGGATGCATGACTAGTGTAGTCAAGTCATCCAGTCGCAGGATCGCATGGTGTCTGACTTTTGAAGCTCAAGATTGCTTATTGGCTATACAACATATGTGCACTCTGATAGACATTTTTATTTTCAATCAGGCCTGTCCACTTTTTTGGAGTTTTTTTAATACTAGATACATCATCATTTACATAAGGAGTTTTTCCTTTTGAGTTAGAAGATTATCCCTCTTTGAAGCATTAGTGCGACCCACACTCTCCTATCTTTAGACATCGATGCCACTGGACGAGTTTGGGTGCACTTCCCTCCCTAGATGAGGACGAATGTTTCCACTCATGTGCGTCTCATACCTGCAAATCCAATCCCCTCACCACTCTAACTAAGCTAAGCCGAGTGAAAGGTGCAAGTGTTCAAGTTACATCATGACTGACAAGAGTCATGTTTGCATCTCGAAAAGTTCTAGTTAGTTAGTTGAGATGTCTTGAACTCAGCTCCGTCGAATACGCATTAAAATGAAATTGAAATTACTTAAATCGAATTCAAATGCTCGAAATAAAGCTATTTTAGTCAAAGGCATAAATGCAAGAAAACATATAAAAAATTATTTACACAAACATCACAATTAAGTCCCATCAGGGGCACATTTGTAATTTAATAAAGCCATGAGGTTGTATTTGCAATATTTCTTCATGCACGTGGGCCATTCGCTAATATCAAGAGTCGACAGTTTGGTTGTGCAAATAGCCTTAGGCGACGTGCATTGCACGCATCTAACTGAACCTAACTGTAATTTGAAGAATCTTCATGGGGTCAGCTGTAATTTTCCCAACCTGCACATGCTATACACGTGTGCGGAGGCTGGGAGTAAGGCGTGTATCGAGGCAGGGCGGCTCGAGCAACGTGGGCAACCCAAGTATCTCCAATAAAGACTCAGACCCACCAAACTAGTTGGTCCTGAAGTAGAGACCTGGAAGGCGTATGAGTCCTTCGATCGAGATGTTCAGACAATACATGTAGCTCGATGTGGCCTCCTCCTCCGTCGCACAGCGGTGATGACGGGGCTCCAACAAGGCAACACTTAACTCCTTTGTAGACCTCAGACTTCCCTGACCTTCGGTGAAGGTCACGAAGATGCGAGGGAACACTGGGTCCGCTTGGATCAATGGACGTGGCTTCTTCATAGGAGCACATGCTTGAGATAAGAACTCCTTTCAAAGCTCCAACCAATGAAGAAGGATCTGCAAAAAAGGTTAAGAATAGTCGAAGAGCACTTCTGCAAGTGGGTAGAGGTGAATGGGGGGCCAAGACACGGAGCAAGTGAGGATCCCAGGTGGTTTCCTCCATTGTTGCTGGAGGAGAAAGGGGGTCACGGGAAGGTTCTGGAGGAAGGAAAGGACGAGTGACACCTCCTGTGAGGATCAGAGAACCTCAGTGAAGGTTGGAGGCCAGTTGAGGTGATAGGAGGAGGTTTGTGCACGTCTAGAAAATCAAAGAAAATGCAAAGAAACAAAGCTAACATTAACTGGAGATTGAAGATAATCGTTGGTGGTCTGGATAGTCTTGGGTTGAGATCAAGATGAACCCCGGTCATCGATTAACCTAGTCAGCCTACCATGAAGCTTGAATGATTGTCAGGGAACATAACATGGCTGGACGACGATGGGTCACACCAAGACTTTGAGTAATCATGGCATCGTCAATCCTCCTTCTCTCTGTCACGAAGGAAGGAGAGATGATAGGAAAGAGCCTATGTGAAGTGGACTACCGCCGAAGGCATGCGGTAGAGGAGTATTTGAAAAGGGAAGCTTGGTTTACATGTGGTTGCGGGTGGAAGTTCAATCGCCTCCTATTGACCATAGGTTGGAGGAGCGAGGGAGTTAGGGTCAAGGCATGGAGGTGGATAGTTAGGGATTCGATGTGGCATGGTTGGTTGTTAAAAAGGATGATCATGGAGGTTAGGATAAATGGTTGAAGTTGAGTGGTTTAATAGGTGTGATGTGCGGGAGAGGGGTGGTTAGGAGGAGGATGATGGAGTAGAACTCTCTGATGGGGGTCCATCAGACTGTCTCGGATTGAGAAGAAGTGGAGGGACTAGATTACTCTGATCAAAGTATATCAGAGGGTCCGTGATGAGGCATGATAAAGGGACCTGGTGAGAATTGTCGATACAACTAGATGGCTGAGAAGGGAATCAAAGTGGTTGGCCCCGATCATATCCATCGAGATGGAACTGACAGTCGAGAAGGCACATGCATGGAGAAGAAAGGTTGGATCACGTGGCATCTCCAGAGAGAGCACATGGCCCAATAGGAAAAAAAGGACAAAAAAGGAAAAAAAGAAAAATATGCACATGATTCAAATAAGAAAGTGTTGAACATGAAAGTTGTAGATTTTTCAAGATCCACAAGTTTCATCTAGAATACAAAGTCAGAATTGCAATTTATAAATAGATATATTTTGTAAGTATTAAAAATACTTCTTTTATTCCTTTTAATATTTTTATATTTTTGATTTGTAATTAATGTTAGAATAAATATGCATAATATTAAACTAAATTTTATGATATTTTTTAGAATGATAAAATGCATAAAATAAAAGTACAATAATAAGATTATTTATGCACATTAATTGGGATTAATTATATATAAGGTGTTAAGCGTTAAATTTAGTTAATTGGGGCTGAATCTTATTGAATAATTTAAGTAAGAGGAATAATAAATGAAATATATGATGATAGATCATGGATTTATCACTCCCAGTACTTAAACATTGCTTGTCCTCGAGCAAATAAAGAATGAAGAAGTTGGACTAATCTTTGACTATGCATGTGAATGTACAAGACTTGATTCCTTAATAAGTCTGGATTTTAGTGATCATAAAATTCTAAGCTAAACCAAGATCTAGTTAAAAGGAATCCAATTGTCCTAAGAATCATACTCTCTGTGTATACGTATAGAGAAAGGATATGACATTAAGTGTAGACTCTGTTTATAATTGTTGGATCGAACCGTCACTCAAAGTCCCAATTCAAGAGACTCCTCAAGACCCAATCCTCAACACTAGGGAATAAATCATTTATTGCATCCATTCCACTGTCTCTTTAGTTGTCAAACTTAATAGTGAACATGGAAGGCTAGTTGATGGAGGGCATAGGTTTCTGCCTTTTCTTCTCTCCTTCTCATTGAAACAATGATTCTTTCAGGTGCTTTATTAATGCAACTCATATTTTTTTGTTGTTAATCAGTATGTCCACCAAGAGAATGTTGAGACATATGCACTTGTTTTCCTGAGGATACACCATGATGTGTCTTTTTTGAGTATATGTCATACTTTTTAACACTCGGACTTATCTTTTCTTCTCTCCCTCTCATTGGAACAAGGATCCTCTCATGTACCTTATTAACCCAACAAATGTATTTTTTTGTTATTAATCAGTGTGTCCATCAAGAGAATACTGAGCCTTCTGCACTTGTTTTCTGGGGATACACCGGGGTGTCTTTTTTGAGCATCTATCATACTTTTCAACACCCAGACTTGTATCACTATATGATACAGAGTCCTTTTGGGTGACAGCACCTTTGGTGGAAGTTTTTTGAACGTATCTTTGTAGGGTAAGAGTTTTTCTATGTCTTTCTCTTTCTTTTTCATTTAATTTTTGACTAGCTCCACTGATTTTACCAAGTTAATGTACATTGATCAATATTGTTTTTTAATTTCATCGCACCCCAGCACTTAGGTCAATATCACAAGACAATATAAGAACTTGTTCTCATATTGGCTAAGGTGTTGATACTCAGGTGTCATGAAACCTTCGTGATTTTATCCCATCTTCAAGCATCATTAAATCATGTCCAAACTCAAATCCCATATCTTAGCTCCTCAAGTGAAATCTCAACTCATCACATCATATCTTCAAGCGTACATGTGAGGTGTTGATCATATTCTTTAAGGTAAAGACTAAGTGAGCAATATAGTACACACAACTTTCAAACTAGGAAAGTATGAATTATTAAGTCATAAACCTTAATGAATAAGGCTGGTTAACTCTGAATCTTAAGACCTCATAAACCAAATGTTCTTCATTCCTCAAATCTTGAGTGAGAGTGAAAAATACCATGGATTAGACCAATTCATTTAGTGAGTATTTTTATGACTTTTAATTTTCCATTTTTTGTTATTATATTATATTTTTTTAAATAAAGTTAGATTTAATTACAAAACATTTGTTAGTCTCATTTACACCCGCATTTTGAAAAAAAAATTGAAAACATTTTTACAAACGATGTAACATAAGTATAGATTTTCCAAACAATTTACAAATGATTTTCAAAACAAGTAAAATCTTTATTTTTCAAATCATTATAAATCATTTTTCAAAGATAATGTCACATATCCATCTGATGAATCGCTAATTGGTTATTTTAATATCAATGCATTGTGATACAACCAACTATCAACTTATCAGAACTAAGTCGATATATCTTTGTAAAGAGGACTTAGGCTAATTTATCCTGGGTAAGTCCAGGTTCGAACTCATGGATATGAGCTATCAATGTGATCAATTAAATTCTAATATATATGTTAAGTGATTATTAAATTATCTAGGTCAATAATGCACATAAAATGATACAAAATAAAATATACGAATATAATTCATTTTTATTTAATTTCATGCATGTTAATTTGAAGGATAGAACATGTGATGGAATGCAAACAAATGTTAATTTGTCAATATGCTCCTGAAATTATCAATTTACAATTACATCATCAAATTCATGCTTAATTTGATGCATAGAAAATTAAAGATCTGTCAATGACATTAGAATTAATAAATGAATGACACTTCATATATCCAATTAATCCATCATGTATCAATTGTCAACTCATTAAGTAATTGATGCCATTAGCTAGCTAATCAAACAAGCATTAAAATGAAATTGACATAACTGAAATCGAAGTTCAAATGCTCAAAATAAAGTTATTTTAGTCTAGAGGCATGAGCACAAGAAAACATAAAAAATAATTATAAAAACATCACAATCTAGTCCTATCATTGGCACATTTGTAATTTAATAAAGCTACGGTGCCTTATTTGTAATATTTCTTCATGTGTGGTGGCCATTTTGCATATATCAAGAGTCGACAGACTGGCAGTGCAAATAATCCCATACGCGCATGCCTTGCACATGCCTAGCTAGAACTAACTGCAATGTAAAAAATCATCACGAGCATCGATTATAAATTTCCTGACCCGCACACGCTATGTACGCGCACAAAACCTAGGAGTGCATCATGGATCGGAGCAGGTGACTCGGGCCACGTGGCATGACCCGAGTAGCTTCGGTGGAGGATCGGACCCACCGAGTCAACTGTTTCTGAAGCAAAGACCTGGGCGTCATATGAGCCATCCGATCGACATGATAGGATGATACATGTATCTCGATCTGGCCTCCTCCTCCCGTGTCACACGAAGGCGATGCTGGGGATCTAGCGAGGCAACACATGCTCCTTTGTCATCCTTCGAGCTCATTGAGAATCCTCAGACCTCTTTGACTTTTAGCGACGGTCACGAAGATGCGAGGGAACTCCGGAGCTGCTTAGAGCAGAGGAACGAAACACCATTGTAGGAGCACATGCTCTGGATCAGACCTCCATTTGAATCTTCAACCAATGAAGAAGGACATGCAAAAATGGTTAAGTATAGCTGAAGCGTGCTTGCGCGATTGAGGTGTGGTGAATAGGGGCTAAGACACAGAGAAAGTGATGGTCCCAGGTGGTTTCCTCCACCATTTCTAGAGGAGAAAGGGGTGAAATGGGGGAGGATTTTGGAGGAAGGAAAATGCGAGTGACACCTCCCGCGAAAGCCAAAGACCCTTGATGAAGGTCGAGGGTCAGTGGAGGTGATGAGAGGAGGTCCATACAGGGCTAGAAAAACCAAAGAAAATGCAAAGAAAGTAAAGCTAACCTTACTTGGAGATTGAAGATCATCACTGGTGGTTGCGATTGGCTTAGGTTGAAGCTCAAGATGAACCTTCGATCATTGCTAACCTAGTCAGCCTACCAGGAAGCTCGAACAGTTATTAGGGACAGATGTAGCATGGCCGGATGACTATGGATCACACCAAGGCTTTGAGTCGTCATGGCGTTGCCAATCCTCCTTCTCTCTATCATGGTGGGAGAGAGACATTGGGCAAGAGCCCACGTTATGGTGGTCAGCCGATGAAGGCGCATAATGGAGGAGTATTTGAAGAGGGTGAGCTTGGTTTCTAGGTGGTTGTGGATGAAAGTTCAACTACTTCCCCTTGATCGGAGGTTGGAGGAGCGAAGGAGTTAGGGTCAAGGTGTGGAAGTGGGTGGTTAGTGCTTCGACGTGGCGTGGTTGGTTGTTGGAGAAGATGATCGGGGAGGTTAGAAGAAATGGTTGAAGTTGGGTGGTTTCCTAAGTGCGACATGCGGGAGAGGGGTGGTTAGGAGGAATACGATGGAGGAGAACCACATGATGGGGTCCATGAGACATTCTCGGGGCGCAGAGGGACTAGATTGTCACGACCCCGATTTCCGGACTGTCGGATCCTCTCATATCTGGATCTTGTTACTAAGCAATAATTTATTCAACAATCACAACTAACATTCAGAAATAGACTGCAAATAAAATACTCAGAAGGAAGAATTTCAACACTTTTCCATTCACGAAATAAAGTTTACATGATCCATTGTCCCACTATAACCATTTACATGTACATCAGCTGGAAGAAAATACACAAAAAGATCATTCAACTACCTTACAAAGTAAAGCTACTGTGGCCGACTGGATGGCTAAAGTCCTTGTGATGGCTCACCGACACCTGTTGTGTTTTCCATAAATCATAGGATAACAATTAGAGAATGCTAAGTAACGAAGAAGAGAAAAGCAAACAATTGTGTAATTTTTCAGAAATTTGTTATCACAAAAAGTTTCATTCCTTTTCATTAATTTAAGTCGTATTCCTTTCTATTCCACGCCAGGGATTAGTCAAGGGAATAACATCACAACTATATGGACTCCGAAATTGTGGAGACTTTGGGATTGGAGATTGTGTTGATCTGCTAAGCTTATGCCGCCGCACGTCGCATCAACCAATCCTCCAATACTACCCTCACAATTTCCTTTTCTTTTATTAATCAGGGTCTCAAACCCTCAGTGTGGTAAACAAAGGAGCACACTATCCTCGAGGACCCGATTGCTTGAAATCTCAGGCTAAAATTTAATCATATATCCTAGCAGCTTTAAATACATGTTATCATGACCCAACCGCTATCCAACCACCCGTGCCTCCACATGGCACGATTACATCTTCTATCGTTCAACCCGAAGATATTGGCTCCCGGTACCACGCATTGCAAAATAATTCATTTCTTGCGCACGTATCATAACAGGGCAATCATGTATTACCTAGGTAGGGAAACACCAATACAGGTTCCTTCCGAAAAACCTACAGGTTGCATTTCTGACTTGTACTTCTACTCCAAGTCATTCCTGACGTAAGACACGATCCTTTTCAGGATCCCACTCAACACACATCAAATCCCATGATATAATTATTTCGTTAAGTCTTCAATTTGCATAATCATCAACACTTAGTATAGACTCACATATATATTATTCATATGTATATATACACTCGTATTTATGCTCGTTTTAACTCCCAAACCCTACATTTCCAAACCATTGCATCAATTCGAGGCTTAGACCTTATTTTAGTTGAAATCACAAAGCAACTTTTTATTTTTCTCAAAAATAGCCAAATTAGGATTCTTCGTAGCAAAGAACATAAAATCAGAAATTTTAGTGTTCTCATATGAAAACCTAACAACAAAAGGAAGGATTTCGTTACCTAATCGAGCTCTCTCTCTCTAGTATACAACGCTTTATCGTGATTCTTTTTCAACAGGATGATTTATAGCTCCTGAAACGATCGTATTTTATTTTTGTATCAAAAACACTAAGAACGTGCCAAGAACACGAAGAACGAACGAATTCAGTCGAGTCTCTGTTGTCTTACCCAAACCATCATCTATTGGAGGGACAACCCAAAGTGGAACCATAAATCGTCTGAGTCGCAGCTCCAGATGCCATGGGGAAGATAATGTTAGTATTTTTACTGCATACTAATTGTATCATTATTTTGATGAGGGATGGAGGAGAGTGAGTGGGAGAAGATTCAACGGCGAAGAACCCCTCGTCAGCGGGGGGTGTTCTCGGGGCCTCCTCTGATCCGCGCTAAACCATTCGGTCAGGGTTGTTTCCGCTATGGCTCTCTAAGGCATTGGGCGCGTTCGTGCAGGGAACCTATCAGATGTTCCGTATGTCAGGGTTCCGATCACAGGGGGTGTGTGTGCTTGCAACGGACACCTCGGTCTAGTTCAGGGTTGTTGATCGAAGAGGGTGGCGGCATGGAAACTCTATTCCTCGCGTCTTCTAAAGTTGGGGCGATTTCGAAGGGATTGTTTGGGGGGCATCTTGGAGCTCACACCATGGAAGGTTGTGGCAAGGGGCCTTACAGCGGAAGAGGAGGAAGGTTTGCTTCGCTGGTCGAGGGAAGGACGGTCTCGCATGTGTGGCATCGACCCGGTGCGTGGGATGGCACCTTTTCTTCCAGGGTTCTATAGAGAGTTTGCGTAAAAGTTGTGTCGTACTCAATGTGCAATCTAAATGACCTTCGTTTCATTTTGGGGGGATCGTTGAGGTCTTGGGTCTGGAAACCAGTGGATGTCAACCTGGGGACCCGCTCGACCCCATACTCCGGATTGGGCATATGAAGCCTTCGAGGTTGGGCTGGTGGAAGGTCGTGTTGCAGGGGAAGCATCTGTCCGTGGAGCTTTCGATGCTGGGTCTGTCCAGACATAGAGAGGATCTACTTGATCATGGGTTGTTGGGCGATGGCCCAATGGGGATGGATGTGGCAGCGGGAGGAAGGTTGTTGCTGCTCGGGGGCGGGAAACCGGGGGAGGTTTCGCGACGCGTTTAACGGGGGAGTTACACATCTCCATTTTCCGAGGACGGGAATATCGAACGATCAGGTTGCCAAACAGCCCTTCCACGAGACGAACGGACCTTCCGCACCTACTAATGGGTCCAAATGCGTAGGGTTTCGGGTCGACCCAATTTCGGCCCAAACCAGGCCCTCTGAACTGCAGGGAACCCCGGGCGATTCCTGTGGTTGTTTCGACCAGGACGAGATCCGCGTGCACTCACCAGGGTCGGTGGGCCCTTCTTCTTTCGCCAATGCGTCTGCGACCGCTGCTGGTCTGACTGGAATCCTTACACAAGAGGATTTTCGCGCAGGTTATACGGTTTGAGGTATTGAAAAGATGGAAGATGAGGTTGCAATCACGCGCTTGTAGGGTGAGGTTGGCTTGGGTGCTCAGTTTCCGGCACCAGGGGACCTGGCGGGCGAATCTCAGGGGATCATGAGGTCAAGCGAGTTTGCAAAGGGTCTCCACCCGGAAGACCGGCCTCGGTTTGGGGCCTGCTACTCGAGACGTAAATTACCAAGACCTTTGAGAAGAAAGTTACGTCGGGAGACGACACGGGCGCGCATCCTAGCCGAGGGTGGACTGCGGGAAGTCAGTCCTTGCGACCATGTGAGATCTCTGCTGATGAACAGATTCAGCCTTCTTGATAGATTGGTGGCGGAACAATTGGGGGTGGTACCTTCGAAGGAGATGGTCAACAGGGTTCCTAAATGAAGCTTCTCTCTTGGAATGTACAGGGTGCAGGTCGGCCCGAGAAACGACTAGCAATGAGGAACATGGTGGACGAATAGTTGACAGATATTTTCCTGTTTTAGGAAACCAAGACTTCTCGTGAGGCTGCGGAGTTGTTGGGGGAGCTCAGCACGGGGGTCATTTTGGCGTGGCGGACCTGGAGGCCACGGGCGCCTCCGGGGGTTTGCTTACGGGATGGAAAGATGATGCTTTTGAGTTGGTTGCGGTGTCGTGGTTACAATCGTTCCTTTCTGTGCGACTCAGGAGGCATGCGGATGGGGTCATACTTCTTGTCACTAATGTGTATGGTCCCACGGGCCAGGAGCATGCCCCCTTGGCCGCAGAGCTGGAGGCCATTGGGGAGGAACGTGAGGCCGAGGTTTGGTTGATCGGCGGTGAACTCAATGTCACTCTTCTTCCAGGTGCAACGATGAGGCGACGACCTTTTGGGGTTCGATTCGCCGTGTGGGGAGTAGTTCCACCGATGACGTCTCGCAGGCATTCGCGGCGTTATGGGCAATTTGGCAGGGCCGAAATGACAAAATCTTTAGAAATCAAAGATTCTACTCAGAAAATGCTTATATACACTGTAAAGCCCTACACAATTTCTGGGCTTCTCGCTAATGTATCCGTCTCATCTTCTTTTAAGGCGATTGTTATCAACTTGGGAGTATACCCGTTTTGATTTTCACAAAAAATCATTATTTTGATGATAACAAATCTTTGAGAGTACAGATAGCTGCAGATTTCATAACAAAATTACTCCAAGTGTGAAGCACAAAAGCTGCGAATAAGCTGAAAGTTGCGATAAAGCGAAGAAGAAATAAGACTTTTGTAATAGGCATATGTAAAAAGTCTCAAATATGTATGCATGTGTACCATATAGGCATATTAGGTCCAAGCCATTATGATCGATCAACCTTTTTGATATGATCGATCACTTGCCTTTGATCGATCAACATAATTGACTTGATCGACCAACTTACTTGAACTGACCGATCACCCTTGATTGACCATGTGCCTTTTATGATCGATCACAATTTGAATGGAAAACTCCACCGATTATATTACGATCGATAACCTTGATCTACATGATCGATCAACTTGATATGATTGATCATCTTCCTTGCATGATCGATCATGTGTATCAAATCTTGATGATTTCTTTCTGGATTTCTTCCCAACTGCTATATTTTTTAAAGCTCATGCCCCATTCCAAGGCATTCCAAGACAAAGCCTCTCTCTCTCTCTCAAAGCTCTATTCGAGGTTGCCTCTCTCTCTCTTAACTTCAAGATCACATCTTGAGAGCCAATCATCTACATGCTCGATTTGCAATTCTATTATATATTTCAGCGTGCATTTTCTTAGCCTCATATTCACAATGCATATTATATCGGATTTTTACACCCATAACCCTGAGTAATTTCGCAATAACATTCGTAACCCTGCATAATCGCGAATTACATGAGAAACCCTAGATAGTCACTCTGTTTCACACTTATGACCCTCCGTTAATTTTCCCCTTAACCCAACCATATCATTGGGTTAATCCAACCCTTAGTCAATCCAATGGCTACTAAAAAATGTAAAAAAATTAAAAAATATCTTCGTCCTCCATCTGCTTGCAGCGTAGTGACCCCCTCCCCTTCTTCCTCTTCCGTCCCTCCGCTTGCAGCCACCCCCTCCACCGCCTCTCCGCCCACAGCCACCCCCTCCTTTCCAATCCTCGACAGGAGCCCTGCGCGAGTTTGCAAGCTCCATCCTCTTCAAGCCTCGACAATCCCAAAAGCCACCCGCCTACCTCCCCAAGCTCCCGAAGCCCTAATGACCCTAGGAGACATGCGCACCCCATCTTCCCCAAGCCCCCTTCTCTTGAAGTTGATGACCCTAGGGCCCCGCGCGCCCCCTTCTCTTGAAGCTCCCTTCTCCCGAAGTCCCGATGACCCTCCCGAAGCCCTGATGACCCCAGGAGCCCCACACGCCCCTTCTTTCGAAGCCCCCTTCTCCCAAAGTCCTATTGACCGCTTCTCCCGAAGTCCTGATGATCCCAGGAGCCCCGTGCGCCCCATCTTCCCCAAGCCCCAACGCCCCCAGGAGCCATCCTCCTACCTTCCCAAGCTCTATGACCAAAGAAGACACCCACCACCCCCGATGCGATGTGAGCCCCCTCCTCCCAATCCTCGACTACCCCAGGGGCCCCACGCGAATCTGCGGGCGGCGAGCAGCCAATAGCTTTGGGGTTCAGGAGGAGCATGCGGCTTCGACAGAGGAACATGGGGTTCGACAGGAGCATGTGGGTTCAACAGAGGAGGGCTTCGGTAGGAGCATGGGGTTCGACAGAGGAGCATGCGGGCAGAGGAGGGCTTCTACGGG
The DNA here is from genome assembly GCA_037367405.1 of Ottelia alismoides. Lineage (NCBI taxonomy): Eukaryota > Viridiplantae > Streptophyta > Magnoliopsida > Alismatales > Hydrocharitaceae > Ottelia > Ottelia alismoides. Next base: position 58,737 of record JAZKJV010001908.1, on the reverse strand, counting down.
CGACGAGCATCCAGCAACTTTGAGACGGTTGACTGAAGCAAGAATAGACTTATTCCCTATTGTTGAGGATGAGGTCCAGAGGCGAGTCTTTGGGACCGGAACTTTGGGTGATGACTCGACTCGACTCTCACGAAATGCAGTACACTAAATTTCATATCCTTATACTATATGTACAAAAAGAGAGTTTGATAATTAGAGAAGTTGGATTCCTTATGACTAGAGCATTGATAAACTAAGAATTTTAGGATCACTTAGGTCAAGGGTCTTCGAAAGATCGAGCCTTGAAATCTTCAATTGCATTGTCGGGAATTAATCCTACTCCTTCATTCTTTACATGCTCGTGGACGAGCATAGTTTAAGTATAGGGGTATGATGAATCTCGTATTCATCATACTAAATGTTACATATTGAAACCCCTGTCTTAAATAATCCAATAAAATCATCATCAATTCTTTATTATTATCCTGCGTATAAATACCCAAAATTAATTGTATTTAATTTTCCTTATTTTTATTGTAATTGTTTTATCATCAAAAACCCCTAAAAATAAGGTAAAATAATTTTCTATAATTCATTGACCTTTAAAAAGGTTAAAAAATACAAAAACAACTCAAAAACTAAAAAAAATAGTGTTTTTATCCCCCTTTAAAATACCACCAAAAATACTTTTTATACAAATGACCTCTTTTGACTTTTTGTCCAACATGAAACTTGTAGATCTCGTCGAGACGAGCAACTTTCATGTTTTGACTTTTTCCTAATTTTATCTCTAACTATTTCTTTCATATTTTTCTTTATATTTACATTTCTGAATTTTTTGATTGGGCCACGTGGCCCGCCTCTCCTGCTGCCACCCGTCACATCTCCCGACCGTCAGATCTGCTCCAATCGCCTCCATCTCAGCCCTCCGAACCCGCTTCATCCCTCAGTCGCCCGATCATCCTCTGGATCAAATCTCATCCGCCCCTTCGCGCCCCAACCTCAGCCATACGATCAAACCGCTCATCCTACGCCTCTCCCTTCTCCACGTCACCCTTCAACCTCCGTAGTTCGATCACATCTTATCCTACGCCTTTCAAGCCTACACGTCATCCCATCCTTGCACACCGTTGGATCTCCCCCAGCTCCCAATCTCCACCGCTCCTTCGTGCCCTAACACCAACCGTTCGATCAGATCCTCGGATCTGATCACATGCCTCCACCAGCGCAACCCTCCTGACCGTTGGATCATAAGATCCAACGGTCCACAAACCTTCATCAACCTCCAGCCCCTCTCTCCCAGGCGTTACGCCTCGCCAACCCACTTCCCCCCTTCCTTTTTTTAGCACTCGCGTCCAACCACCTCGCCCGCTCCTAACGACCACACCATGAACCCCCACCCCCCGCCATCCTCGCGCGACCACCATCACTCACTGCCATTACTCCCTCATCACTAAACCTCCCTTGCAAAATGCCTTGCCACCACATAACCGTCGACTCCTCCACTTATATAACACCTTCCTCCGCCTCTGTCACCCTCGTCCACCATTTCTAGGCATAAGCCCAGCTTCCCCCGCCCCTCCGGTGACAGCGGAGGGGTCGGGCCTCGAGGCGACGGCGACTTATCGCCCGTTGTTGACCCACAACCGCTATGGTCGTGCTGCGGGCGGCTCCAACACTGCCAAGCTCGCCGGAGAGGCTGCCTAGCTGGGCAAAGACCTCGAGGCTCCTCTGAGCCTCAACACAAGCCACCACAGCCACTAGATTCCCCTCTCCGATAAGGTCTTTCCTCTCCTCTTGTTCTTTGATTTTTTCCGACCTACCCGGTTGCCCTCACCCTCATCTGATCCACCCAGAAGCTTCGCAACGTCACCCTCATCTTCATGCAACCCCCCCACTCCATCGTTCCTTTCTCCACAACCTCGTCCACCCTCCGCCATCTCCTTCTGGCTCCGCCGGAGAATGAGCCCATGGTCCCCCACTCCGACCACCTCCCTTGGACCCCATTCCACTCACCTCACATGCACCACATGCTTCGGCTATGACTAACCACTGCAGGATCTTCAATGGCCGGAGTTGGAGTCGGCGTTCCTTCGAGCTCCTCTACTCCAACGAAGCTTCACCGAGTTTCACCTCCGACCATCCCCGAAGCCTCGCCGCGTCTCCAGGATCTCCGCCAGCGCTTCCACGAGCTCCCCATACCTCTGTCTCGCACGGAGGGGCTCAGTGGAGCAATCAGTTGGTCGCCGGAGCCCAGCCTCATCCGGTGGCCCACGACGGAGGAAGAAGTACATTTGTCATCCGATCTTCCAGATCGGACGGCCGTAATGACGACACGTGGTGGCCCTAGCCTCCATCCGAGCCTCCACACTGACCCTACAGGCTCGGGTGGCCCTAACCTCGAGCCGAACCTCCAGATGCTGTCACGTTGCCCGAGCCAGTAGTTGCCCGCCCCCCGAGCCCAGGCCCTCGTGTGAGGTACGCGAGTCCCGAGTAAATTGCAGGACATGCCCGAGAGTTTTTGGAAATTGCATACAGGTCCGCAGGCACATGCCTCACGTGTGTGTTTGGGTAATTTACTAGAAGACCCTCGCAATTTTGAATATTTGCAAAAAAGTCCCTACGCGCATGGAAAATTTACAAAGGACCCCAGGCAGTTTTTGTATTTGTATCTAGTCCCTCCAAGAACCTAAATGCAATATTTATACTTTTTATTTCTTGCATTTTTATTACAATTATGCCCCTGCCTTGTTTTCTTCATAACTTGAGCATCGTAGGTCCATATTGCATGATTTTAGTGTCGTTTTGATCCTTGTTTTCTCATCTACATTGTGATATATTTAATTTTCTCATCCGGTATAATTTTAAATGAAGTGAATTTTTGTGATAGATGTTGGTGCTGCTCTCCTTGATCTTGCTATGATTTGATGACTGCTCTTCATGTTGTGATTAAATCGACCTTTATTTCTATTTCTATTATGATGCTCATACTTTTAGGGTATTTTGTAATCTTTTGTTTAACATACATGTAACCTTGCATAATTACTCATTCATCACTTTAAATTGCATAAAAATCAACTAAAAATTACATACATCATAGTATTGAATTGTAATTAGCATAGTACATCATACAAACCTGAAATTGAGAATTATTCACACATGTGCTTCATGGATCAAAATCCGATAAAAAAGATTAGGTACTTGTCTCCTTGGGTTCGACCTTAGTAGACTTGCCAAGTATAAATACTCCACAGCATTCAAAGATTGTGGTTTTTGATCGACCGAAATTCGTCTCCCATACTACAATTACCGATTATTAAAGAGGCGGATTTTGCGTTCATCACTCGCCAACCTCCTCCAGGTCGAGCCCCACCGCCGAGGATTCCCACGCCCTGCCAACCTCCTCCCCTTCACCCCTAGGCCATCGTGAAGACCCCGCCCACTCCCCTGCTCGAAGCCCCCCCAGCTCTGCTGTCGAAGATGATCCCCACGCCTAACCAACATCCTCCAGGTCAAGCGCTGTCACGGACGAGCCCTGCATCCTGCCAACGTCCTCCAGGTCGAGCGCCGCCGTCGAGGAGGGAGGATTTCCTTCTTATCTTGATTAACTAGCCGTCTGATTACATATTGGTTAGATTAACTCATTTTTAACCCAAGGGAATTAACTCTAGATGCGTTAATTTAACTGTAGGGTTCGTGGGGTAAGACGGAGCAAGTTTACAAGGTCGAGGGAGGAATTAGGTTGTTTCAAAGGGCGTACATGTAATTGGCAAATATTATAGGGTCTGTTGGGTAAAAATCCCTTATAAATGAGTTTTTTTATCAATTGTTCCCCTACGATATATTGTGATTTCCGTTACGACCCTCCCTTTTTCGGAATATCAGTTGTATCCCTGACTTCTTGCCGCTCCATAATTTATGCCTCTCATGTTAGGTAAAGTCCATTCCCAACGTAAGCAGATGCTAACTTTGGGGATATGACGGGAATTGAATTAGAAAGGCTGAAAATGCCATTTTCCCATAATCTTCCTCCTCTGCCATCCTCTTCCTCCCCCTCTCTTCCTCCTCCCCAGCCCCTTGCTCCTCCTCCACCGCTTCCTCCCTCGTCCCAAGATTCTCCATTCGTCCCTAAATCCTCCCCTCTGTCCCCACTCCTCCCCCTCCTGCCCCTCCTCCCTCGTCGCCTCCTATGACCCTGGCTCCTCAACCACCCCAGTTCTCCCCCTGTCTCCTCCCTTCTCCCCTGCACCTCTCCCTCCTCTGGCCTAAACTCCCCCCACCCCCGCGACTACACTTCTACCCCCTCCTCCCCCATCTCCTCCTTCTCACGGATGGTGTTCTCTCACATCGAACAACCAAATGCCATTACTCCTCAATGATCCAGATGACAAGACTCAACTCCTTCCTTCTTCTTTGTGTATACTGGTGAAAGGTCAGTTGTGGTCTCCTATGGCTTCGCTCGGGTCGATGAGGAAACTATAACACAACAGAGCCCGCTCTATGATGGCTTCTTTGAGGCTCAGACGATGTTCGACGATGGCGACTAAAGCTCAGATGAAGGCTTGGATAGAGTCCTACTCGGATTACTAGTGTTATATCCACTTCATCGATGGTCAAGCTCCTTTGAATAGTATTACTCCCGCACTTGCTTCTCCAGCTTTAATGGGTTTGCAGTGCTGTCCAAAACCTGTAAAGAAAGGGGTTGTGCTCGAAGCTCGGGCACATTGGCCAATGGAGGTTATTGTGCGAATAGCCCCAAAGATTAGGAATGGAGAGGTAAGTGATGTACGAAACTCCAGAACGAGTGCGATAAGGAGTTAGAAGTGGGAGGTTGTGCGAGGTAGAAGGAGCAGTGCAGAGGTTCAGAGATGCATGGTGACAATGGTTGATGAGGTCTCATAGAGAGAGGGAGATGAAGAGGGATTGAGAAGACAATGGGTTCGACACTATAAGGAGATGGGGAGAACATGGGGACACATGAAGAGAGCGACAGAGGAAGAAAATAAAGAGAAGAAGATGAGGAGGAAGAAGAATAATAAATGAAGGAAGAAGAAGACAAAGAAGTTTGGACGGTATGCCCTTCTTAATCGCACCATGGTTTGAAAAAACTTTGATTAAGTACAACTTAAAGCATGAATAGGGTGCAAGTGATAGAACGACATGAGTCAGTGGCATAATTAATATTCCCGAGAGGAAGGAGTATAACTGAAAATGTAGTATATCAAAGGAGTATAATGATAAAAACTATATAAATAAATCCTCTTTCAATTAGACTTTGCCAATGGGCCACCCCAACTCCTCCCCTACCCCAGATCTCCCCTATCTCATCCCTTCGCCCCCGCTCATCTCCCTCCTTCGGCCTGAGCCCCCCCCCCCCCAACTCCCCTTCTACACCCTCCTCCCCTACCTCCTCCTTCTCATGGATGGTGTTGTCTCAGAGCGAACAACCAAATGCCATTACTTTTCAATGACCTAGATGACAAGATGCACCTCCTTTCTTTCTTCTTCGTGTATATCAGTGAATGGCTCCCGGCTTAGTTCCCTTCGGGTAGCCCTTTCCACTATCAGAGGGAACCCGCTCTGATACCATTTGTAACGCCCCGGGCTTAGGTCCCCGGTCCGTTATCGAGGAAAACTAACCCTGACAACTTGTTGGGTACGGGCCCAATTGGACCCGTTGACAACCACCCAAAATGCTTAAGCCCAAGTTGTCAAGTAGTAATACCCACCACTCATACACCACACCCACACTTCGTGAGTTTTAGGTATGGCACTATGTTTGGGGTTGGGATGTTACAAATTCTAACACCCATACCCCAAAATATAGTACCATACCTAAAAATCACGAAGTGTGGGTGTGGTTTATAAGCGATGGGGATTACTACTTGACAACTTGGGCTTAAGCATTTTGGGTGGTTGTCAACGGGTTCATTTGGGCCCGAACCCAACAAGTTGTCAGGGCTAGGTTTCCTCGATAACGGATCGGGGACCTAAGCCCGGGACGTTACAAATGCTATCAGAGCGGGTTCCCTCTGATAGTGGAAAGGGCTACCCGAAGGGAACTAAGCCGGGAGCGTGCATCCGCCACTGTCACTGAGAATAAGTGAATGGGCCATGTCGCAACGGGGACTTTGCGAATATAAGTGGGGGAGGTTGTAACACCCATACCCCAGAACATAGTACCATACCTAAATCTCACGAAGTGTGGGTGTGGTTTATAAGTGATGGGGATTACTACTTGACAACTTGGGCTTAAGCATTTTGGATGGTTGTCAACGTGTTCATTTGGGCCCGAACCCAACAAGTCGTCAGGGCTTTTTCCTCGATAACGGACCGGGGACCTAAGCCCGGGACGTTACATGAAGAGAGTGGCAAGAGGAAGGAAATAAAGAGAAGAAGAGGAGTAGAAAGTAGAAGAACAAATGGAGGAAGAAGAAGACAAAGAAGTTTGGACAATTATGCCCTTCTTAATCACACATGATTTGAAAAAAATGTGATTAAGTACAACTTATTGATGGCTAAAGCAACAATAGGGTGCAAGTGATAGAATGACAAGGAGTCAACGGCATAAGTAATATTCCACAAAGGAAGGAGTATAACTGGAATTGTAGTATATCAAAGGAGTATAACGATAAAAACTATACAAATAAACCCTCTTCCAATTAGACTTGGCCAATGGGCCAGGGGCTCGCCCGCCCATCCCGCTCATGGGTTGGGCTTGGGCCAAGAGATTTCATGAATGGGCCGACCCAACCTGTCCTGGCACGCTCTTTGGCCTGCCCGTCAACTGGGCAGGTCGTGGACATGTGCTACAAAGCCCAGCCCGACCTGACCCGCCCCACAAATATATAAAATAAAATTAAAAAGTACAATTTACGTACATCTAAAACTTCAATTTTTTATTTTACATTATCAATATTTTATTATTATTGTATATTTTACATGTCAAGTAACAAATATTATGATAATTTAATTTTACAATAATTAAATAATGTTAAAAAAATTACTGTATAAATTAATTTTAAAAATAAAGAAAAAATACTTTACATTCGATCCATAGATCGATCCATCCCACCTGACCCATACATGAGCCGAGCTCGAGTCATTAAGTATGACCCATGGGATCGAGCCGGATCCTAGACATAGGGTCTGTTTGGTTGCAGGGTTGGGCATGGTTGGGTTGGCCCAACCCGGGTTACCCCTCCAACCAAACGGCCCAATCCTCCTCACAATTTATTATTCACAGGGGTACCCCTACCCAACCCAACCCTGTCCAACCCTGCAACCAAACAGACCCATAAGATTTTACAATCCCGACCTGTTTGAATCGGCCCATGGCCCGACCCACACTTTGGCATGGTCTGCTTCCCATCCCTCACGTCTCCACGGTTCCCCTTCGGCCATTCTCCCCTAAAAAAACCCGCGCGGAATACTCCCACCACTATTCTCCATCTCTGTTCACCGCCGCTTCCCTCCACCCTCTATACCCTGTCGCACCCTTGCCCCGCCAGCTCTACCTCAGGATCGCCGTTGCCGCTCCGCCTCTGGTCCCCTCCATCTCCGCCGCACCTGTCCCTCCGCCCTCCGCCACACAACGCGGCACCTCCACTGCCGCTGCCGTGCCTCGCGAGAGCCTCCACATTCCCACTTCGACGGTGCCTCCGCATTTTTCCGCCTCCGCCGATGGCCACCATACCCATTTTCCGACCGTCTCAATTACATTGCCCCGGAAGCTGTGAGATTTTCTTTGCCCATTCCTTCCCCACGTCGTAGAAGAACCCTGATTGATTGTTATTTATCAGCTCTATTTCCGTTTGACTACAATAAAGCTTGTGAAATTTAATTGGGATCAATCTTTTTAAGTCAGGTTCCTGTTCCTATCAGTTAATTTTTACTATTTTGTTTAGTTTCTATAGCGCTAGAAACATAGTCAGTAATAGTTTTGTGCATTTCGATTAATATTCGCTTGCGTCAGTAAATATAGCATTCTGGATTACATTATCCCACAGACACATAAATGATAAATCACCACGAGCTTGTCTTTGAGACGCCTAATCAACCCTATATGTATCGTGACAACCATAAGTACACACTAGAGTATACCGCCAACCCAAGCATGGAGACCAGGAACATGTTCAAATGCGTAAAAAATGGATATGTTAAAACTCGAAGATGTTGGATGGGAGCATGCAATAAAGTGCATAACTGCGAGGCTAAATACTGAATATGTTAAAATGCAAAGGAGACACCGCAGTTTACTCTAAAATGTGGTCTTAAACGGAAATGCCAACGTGTTTACTAAAATGTACTTGAGATGCTAAAACACGAACTTGTTAGGAAGAAGTCAAATGTGAAGGAGATGCTGAAATCTGTGCTAAATGTATTTGCGATAATAAAGCTTGAACTTGAATCAAATATGTCAAAACGTGAAGGAGATTGCAAAGTCCACAATGAATGAAGCTAAAATGCTAAAAAATGTGAATATTGACAGGAAATACTAAATGTCTAGAGATGCTGAAAGGGAACGTGCAACATAGACATGGAAATGACCAAAGAGGCAAATGTTTTATCATTTTAGCGATGTTAAATGTTTGAAAACTAAACCAGAACTGTTAAAATGTCCAGAGATGTTAAAACGCGAAAACTGAATAGGGGTGCTAAAATGCTTTGAAATGCTAACAATGAAGGGGTTACTAAAATGATGATACATTTTGATTCTAAAATGCTATAAAATCAAATGCTCATAAAAACGCAGGATGCAGAAGTATAAAGCGGTTCTTAAAAAAATATATAATGATTTTAAAATACGAAATTCCTAAAATTCAAGGATGCTAACATATTTAGCATTTTACCTTGAATTTAAACTCCACGTTGATGTAGGGACCTAGGGTGACTCGAAACACATCCAAGGTGTTGGACGGGAAATATTCTATTTCAAAAAACAAAATATGTTTTTCAATTTCATCATTGTTCCTTTGTGGTTGGAGATGTATTACATGCTTCTTATTTGGTTTCCTACCTTTATTTTTTACGTACCTACACATTTTTTACTTGATTTGTTTTTTAAGCAATGATTCATGCAAGCGCTCTCATAGTTACTTCAGAGTTGTCCAAGCGATTGCCTTAAGCAGACATCGATTGGCTAAGTGTTTCTATTGGTGGAAATGAGTGACTTGTTATTCCATAGAACCCTAGGCTCTCTTATATAGAGAGACCCCATGTGTAAAATACATAAGAGTTCAGAAAATAAACATAAAATAAGAAACGGTACATAATATCATAACATAAGTCTCTACACTCCCCTTCAAGATGGAGCATAGATGTCTATCATGCTCAGCTTGGAAGAACATCTCTGAAAGGGTCCTCTGAGCAACGACTTGATAAATATGTCGACAATCTGATCCTCTGAGCTAACGTGAGACGTAGATATCAAGCCTCTCTGGATCATATCTCTCGTGTAGTGGCAATCTACTTTGATATGCTTTGTTCTTTCATGAAATGCTGGATTGTTGGCAATAAACAATGCTGCCTGATTGTCACACTGAAGCTGCATGGGTAAAAGTACAACTATATGTAGATCTTCTAGCACAACTCGAACCCACATCATCTCCGTGCTCGCTTGCACCATGGCCCTATATTCAGACTCAGTGCTAGACCTTGCCACAACAGTTTGTTTCTTGCTTTTCCAAGATACCAGAGAGCTCCCAACAAAAACGATGAATCCTGATGTAGACTTTTGATCCTTGGAACACCCTACATAATCTGCGTCTGCACACGCTGAAATAGATAAATCTGCGCTCTTTCGAAATAGCAACCATGAGCCTGGAGAAGACTTTAGATACCTCAGTATCATGTATATGGCATCCATATGAACTTGTCTTGGCTACTCCATAAATTGACTCACCCGGTTTACTGCAAAAGCAATATCGGGTCGAGTTATGGTGATATAAAGGAGCTTAACCATCTCTCTATATCTCCTCTTGTCCACTTCTGCAATATCATTGTCATACAGTTTCATGCTCGGATCCATAGGAGTGCTCAATGGTTTACATCCAACCATGCTTGTTTCAGTCAGAAGATCTGTAATGTATTTCCTTTGCGTCATCACCATGTTTTCGGACCCTTTCTTTCAAATTCAAAGTGACAGTCAGGACTTCGTCTTTGGTGGGATAGACTGAGGGAATTGTTGACATAGTACAGAAAGTATCTTAGGGTACCAAGGTCCTTCGTGACAAAATGACGGCCCAGGAATGCTTTTGCCCTCTCTACTCCTTGAACGTCATCTCCTGTAACCAGAATATCATCAACATAGACTATGATGACAACCGTACCTGTAGAAGTCTTCTGAATGAACAATGAGTGATCCACATTTGATCTTTTGAATCCATGTCGTTCAATTAGTTAGGAAAGCTTCTGGAACAATGCCCTTAGGCTCTATTTAAGGCCATAAATCGCCTTGTGAAGTCTACACACCATATGATTCTCCCCCTCAACAGTGAACCCTGGTGGCTGCTACATGTAGACTTCCTCCTGCAGATCTCCATACAAGAAGGCATTCTTGACATTAGATATAGTCTAGTCACGTACCACAACAACCGATAAAAGAATGCGAAGAGTAGAGTGACGAGCCACTGGAGAAAATGTATCCATATAGTCCACGCCATAGGTTTGTGTGAAACCTCTCGCAACAAGTCATGCCGTGTAACGATCAAGACGGTCATCTGCATGGTATTTAATTATGAATACCCACTTGCATCTAACAATGGATGCGTCAGATGGATCATTAAGCAAGCTCCATGTACCACGAGACTGTAAAGCACACATCTCTTCTTCCATAGCCAGTCGCCAGCAATCAATCTTCATAGCTTCTTGATAGGTCCGTGGTATATCCACGGAAGACAAAGCCGCAACAAACCTCTGAAAGTCGCCTGTATGACGGTGAAAGGACACCTGGGAAGTAAAAGGATAAGACGTGCACGTCCGTTTCTGCTTCCGAATAGCAATGGGAACGTCAAGATCGTCGTCCACTGTACTGGATGGTGCAGCCTCCTCCTGTAATGAAGAATCCTGCACATGCACAATATCTAACCCATCATTAGGAATACCATCTGAACATACCTGAGGTGTGAGCAGGACCTGACCGACGTGTATAGAATTTAGGTAAAGGTGGGATAGGTGGTTGTGGAGGTGGCGTTGGTGGCGGCGGCATTGGTGGCGTAGCAACATGAACTGGATTGGACTCAGGTAAAGTCAGATTAGGAGGAGGAGGAACATAGACATCATCATTGGTAGTGGACGAGACCAACCTGTCACCTGCAGAGGAGAAGTACATAACGGACTCAGAAAATGTAACATCAACACTGACAAAGTATTTCTTGTTTATGGAGTCACAACAATGGTAACCCTTCTGAGTCCGAGAGTAACCTACAAAGACACACTTGACAGCTATAGGAGAGAGTTTGTCAAGTCCAGGAGATATGTGATGAACAAATGCAACAGTACCAAAGACACGGGGAGTGAGCGAGAATAATTCCTTATCAGGGAAAATAACGGAAAGAGGAATTTTCTCACCAAGAACAGATGATGGCATGCGATTGACCATGTAGCCGGCTGTAAGGACAACATCCTCCCAGAAAGTGATAGGCGCACAACTCTCGATAAGAAGGGTTCGAGTGATGTCAAGAAGGTGACGATGCTTTCTCTCTGCCACACCAATTTGTTGAGATGTGTAAGCACAGGTGATTTGGTGGATAATACCTTTAAACGAAAGAAACTGAGAGAGAGAACAGGTGCTGAATTCCAATGCATTATCTGTACGAACATATTTGATAGTAGAAGAGAAAACATTCTGCACTTCATTAGCCAGATTTTTAATAACATCCCATACTTCAGATTTATTCTTTAAAAGAAAGACCCACGATACACGAAAAAAGTCATCCACCTCAACTAGATAAAACCCGCATCCCTAATGATCAGGTACATGACTCGGACCCCAAATATCAATATGAAACAACTCAAACGGGGAGCTACTGCTCCGACTTTGACGACTAGGAAAGCTAGACCGATGATGCTTTCCCAACGGACATGCTTCACATCGAAATGATGAACTAGGAGGGATCTGAGGCAAGAGATGTTGCATTTTCTGGAGCGAGAGATGGCTAAAGCGTAGATGCCAAGTGTACGGAGAGATTGATCCGGCTGAATGTGAAGAGATGCCAGCATAAGAATTCCGGACCAGACGATAGAGACCATTCTGCTTAGAGCCACAACCAATCACCCTGCTCGTTAGTATGTCTTGAAAAATGAGAGATGAGGGGTCAAATATATCACGACAGTGCAAATCCTTCGTAATCTGACTAATAGATAACAAATTTATGGAGAACTCAGGAGCATGTAAAACATTCTGCAGATGCATAGAAGGTGATAAGGTGATCTCCTCAAGTCTCTCTCTGTCACAACAGAGATGATGGGTGGCTCCGGAATCTATAATCCAATCGGAGAGATCATGACAAGATGTAAAGGCAGTGGTACTACTTGAGGTACTGGTAGCGACAGAAGAACTAGCAGAAGCTGTAGCAGCAACATCTGAAGATCCACATGGAGAATCAGTAGACGAATGAGGCATAATATCTCGTAGACGTGCCACAAGCTCTTCGAACCGATTATCTGTTGTGGATGCCGACTGAGACGTGACATGCTCGGCTACACGCGCTGATGCTGGGAACCCATGCTTAGAGTAGCATGTATCCTCCGAGTGGCCTGGACGATGACAGAATGAACACGGCTGGCGAAAGCGACCTCCTCGTCCACGACCAGAAGACTGACCACCTCTCCCATGCGATATCGCCATCGTCGATGGAGGCGGAATAGATGTGCTGGAAGAAACAGATATGCGACTGAGCCTCCGGTAAACGTCCTCCATAGGAGGAATAACGAGGGAATAACGACATCGGCTAGTATCTGAGAGCGGGCTGCCTCATACTCAGGATCGAGCACTGCAAGTAGTACGCCCACCATGGTAGCATTCCGAAAGGTCTTCTGCTGCTCTGGAGTCGCCGTGAGTGGTATGGCGCTATATAGTTTCTCGAACATCCTCCTCAGGGACGTGTACACCGAGTGATGTGGCCGCCCATTCTACTTCATCGTGAATATATCGTGCTGGAGTTGTAACATCTTGCACTCGTTCCGCACTTGGGAATATGTATCGGCCATAATATCCCACATTGCCTTGACAGTGGGCTGATGGAGGACATCATTGGCAATCTCCATCGACAGTGTGCCTGATAGCCAAACCTTGGCATAAGAATCATCGGCTTCGCAAGAGGCATAGATCCCAGTCTTCTCTGCCGGCTCATCCTCGGTAAGTATATGCTTCTTACCGTTTGACTTCATGAGACTCATGAACTGCATCATCCAGAGCTCATAGTTCGTCCCATCCATTTTGACTATTGGCGCAGGACCTTTGAAGGCGCCTATGGAGGACATATCGACTTTACTTTCTGACATTTAGCCGGAGATGAAAACTAGGGTTTTGTAGATAATAGACGGTGTCTACATCAACCGGATAGGATTTGAGTGCATATGTAGACTTTATGCACTCAAATCCATGTCACAATATCGGCGACGAGTGTTGAAGCGACTGGCAAGGACTCAGTGGCCGATGGGGCCGGAGGAGGGGTCCGACGGTGGGCTTCAGAGGGCTGGTGGGTGCCTAGCGATGCCTAGCGGGACCTAGCGGGGCCCGACGAGGCCTGCCTGTGGTTGGCGGAGGCCGGTGGAGGACTGGGCGAAGGGCTGCGGGCGCATGACAGTGCCTGGCGGGCCTGGAGGGGCCTGCCGGAGTCGGGCGGCGCCGCCGAGAGGAGAGGGTGGGCCGTCGAGAGTAGATGAGAGAGGAGAGAGAGCGTGGGCGGGGGGCTTAAGAGGGTAGGGTTAGGGTTTCATGGCTCTGTATTGAGTTGCCTATAAATGCTGCATCTGTATTGAGCTACAAGCAACCAACAATTGGACTCAAACTAATTTCATGAGCGACCATGTTTGTGCAAATAGCCTGAGAAATAAGTAAAGTAGCAATCTGCTTCACCCAACTGTCGTGAAAATTATCCTCCAATCGAAGATCAGATTGAGTAATCTGTATATCTTCAATAGCACTAAGAATTCATTTCAGCAAGCATTTCTCATTCCAAAATCTGATATCACCATCACACACTTTCCAAATTGAATTATTGTTGACAGTAGCCCATGCCTTTAGCATATTTTCCATCTCGCAGGAGCATAATAACTAATTTTCCAAGACGTCCAAATCTAACAGTCAAGGAAGTACAAAGAAATTTTTCATTAACTCCGCCGAGCCATTTTTATTCAAAAGCCTTCATCATATCTTCCGAAGTTCGAATATTTGAGCATACTATTGAAAACTAATCCCAATAATCATTTCTGGTCACCTAAATTTTTGAATTAGCTTCTATGCCATCACAGAGCTTCTCCTTTCACAAATATGCATATACCATAGAAAGATAGCAAATAGAATTATAAAGACATGAACTTTAAAGTAGCCATTCAATCAGTTTTATTAAGAAAAAGAGCATGGACATGAGCTTTGGCATAAAGCAAATTTTATGGTAGCAAGGGAATTGACAGGAGCCTGTTGCATATTGAGCGTCATAGAAACCGTCCCAGCTTTATTCTGATCAACCATGGGCTCGATTTTCCCCTTGGTAAAAATGTCATTAAGTCTACTACTTTACTGAAATGTGCCCTTATAAATTCCATGGCAGTTCCAAATGAGACAACTCATTGATTAACCTCAGATGGTTCTAATATGCAGTGCACATATGCCTTGCATGTCTGTTAGTTCTTCCTAAAGATCTCTTGGTTCCTCTATTTGTTTCAGTGCATTTTTCTTAGCATCTCTCTTCATAGGTGTCCTGATCTTGATATCCCCCATTTGCTGGGTAACTTTCGAATTGAAATCAGAACAAGAAGAAAATTGACTATTGCTGCTGGAGGTAGGTTCACTAAGAAACAAATCAGAATTCTCACACTGGAATCTTACTTTTCTTCGTCACCATCAGCCAAATCATGTTCCAATGCTTGAAAGAATTAGAGATAGGAACATCCATTAAAAATGTCAATTCAACATTCATAATTTTCAGTTCAGTACTTTGTTTACATACATGAATTTGTTGCTTCAGTAGTTCATTCAGAAGTAGATCTTCATTATTTATTGCCACAGAAGTATGCTGAAAATACTCTCCATATATTCCCAAAACTTCCTCGTTTACAAATTGGCTCACAACAAAATTTCCCAGGTAACATTTCTTGATGATCCGTCACCCTTGATTATCGCAGCACTGACTATTCTTCTACTCGTCGTTTTGTATGAATGACAGGCTCCCTGTTGGTCCACAATGTCTTCTTTCAGCATGTTCCCCAAGCTTTATGTAGATTTATCAGGATCCATAACAATGTTGAATTATACGATTTCCCAGACCACTATAATTATCTGGCTATTTACTGCAGTTGGGATCACTTGATCAATTTGTTCCCATTGGTCTGATTGCTCCTTGTGGCATTTTGAACTTTCCTCCAGACTTTTTGAATGCCAGATGATGAAGACCTTCAATTTTGAGTGTTCTGATTTGGTGTCTCCTTGTATTCTTTAATTTGTTCTGGAATTGTGTCACGTCAGTCTTCTTCAAATGAAAACAGTATTGTTCGAAAGGCCTGTGAATTGGCAGTGATCACAATAAGGAAGCAAATTCTCATAAACATCTTGCCAAGAATCCTTTACATCTATAGTATGATCCCTTAAAACTATAAGGGATTTTTACATTTGCGGCCTTCTTAGTTTTTCCAATAGCACTTATACCCCTATCTTTTTTGCAGTCACACTTGTTGGCCTATATTCTTGCAAAATCCTTAGTATCGCTCTTCCATAGTATAATATAGGGGCCCGTGCGTAATAATGGAAAGGCATTTCTGTGAATTTTTAAAAATAATGTGCACAAGTGTAATTGCAACAAAGAAGGCACATGTTATTGAAAAAACTCAAAAGAGCACAAGTGTACACATTACGAATTTTACTATTTGTAACATCCCAAGCCCTAGATCCAGTCTTGGGGACTACTGGTCCAGACAACCTGTTAACATCATCAACCATAATTCCGCCTCAGCATGTGTATATACGCCAATCTTTCCCTTTCAATAATTGTCAAGTAATTTTTGGTGTCTAAGAAAGGCCTTCTCCATTGCTCCTTCAGCAGGGTAAGAGAGGACTCACTGGAAGGATGGTAACTAGATTCTTCCTCGGAAAGGTGAACAGAACCCTCAACCCTAGCATCCACAGGTATGGATGCCTCCAGTATCTCAGCTTGGGCACCGAGTCTTAGCTCTATGCATGTTGCCTTTACCTCATCTCTTGGAGCATTGCAGCCCTGATCTGCCATGATCTAAAAATAATCAATGCAAATGATTAGTTCTTATTTTACCTAACATGATTTACATTAGGGGCATTAGTTTATGAATGGTAATATTTTTACAGTTAATAATTAAGATCGAACGATCCTAACATATCATTAGTTTCTGATTACCGCTAACCAGATTAACCACATCCTTGTCAACAAATACCAAAACCTTCCAATAGACCTCACAATTGAATGAAGGGTCCCTTCTTTTATAAGTTCTAAATCCAGTGTAGATAATCCAGCTTGAACCGGGAAATCAACTTCTTTAAAAAAATAGGGAAATCAACAGAATTAGCATCAGGTTTACAGAATGAAGACCAGCACATCAATGTCATAATTCGATACCCAATACTCCAATATTCAAAATACAAGCATGTACAAATTAATCATAGTGTTTAAACCTGATCAGAATATGTCGAGCATATATTGCCCCGTATTGTACTTGATATTTAGATATAATCTTATTTCTAACTAGAGCATCAATAGACATCAGTGTGGGTCTATTTTTTAAAAATCTCCAACTAAAATTTCAAAAAGGCTTGCACAATTTATTCATTTCCTCTGTAGAGTATTCAACAACTGCATCAATGCTTTCATCTCAAGGCTCCCAAAATTTCAGAGGTGCACCCAATTTGGGTGGAAATAATTCGCTTTTCATAGCAGCAATACGAGCTTTAGAAGCCTCCCGAGGACCCCGAGTCCAACTCAGTAGCATGGAAACTGACCATTGTTCGTCCCACGGTTAGATTCCTTACAAATCTGGCATTGTCTTCAGCCATGCCTCTCGGAAAACTCATGGTGACAATCTTGCTCTGCTTTCTGAACTTGGAAGTTCCTTTAATGGCATCGACTTTGTTTTACCTCATGAGAAATATCTGGCCTTTCGTTTTCTGGGCCGGCCATGAGGCATTTTTTATTGGATGGTAGCTAGTTCCCAAAATCTTCACTACCACCCTTCTCTTATGTGGCTAAGACGTACAATTCCGTTTTGAAGAAAACGGAAAGCAGTGATGGCCAATGTATTTTCACTGCATTTATAATGATCGTATATCCACTGCACTTTATATGGGAGATACCATAGGACCTCTATCATTTTGCTTTTCAAGTTTCTAGATCAACACGAGAAAAAGCATTTTAAGAGGTATAAATGAGCCTTTCATCTGATCCATGCATTTAACTATCTACATGAAGATCTAAGGCACTCCATCCAGTTGTTTTAGCAATCCCCGTGTTTTTCATTGCATCCCTCACTTTCTCTGCATCTTCCCACATTCTGTTGCTATCGTACAAATTAGCCAGCAAAATGTAATATCCATCATTATCAGGATCCATCTCAAAAGCTCTCTTTGCAGCTCGTTTTCCCAACTCGATATTATTGTGTAATTTGCAAGCACCGAGCAGGGCACCCCAAACAGCACCATCATAAGGGATCGGCATATAAAGGATCATATCTTCTGCTTCTTTTAGATTTCCTGATTTTCCAAGGAGATTAATCATGCAGGTATAATGTTTACATGTAGGTTTGAGAGAGTAGAAATTTATCATTCTACTGAAAAGATGTTTACCCTCTTCCATCAATCCTGCCTGACTACATGCAGACATTAAAGCCAGAAACGTGACCTCGTTAGGATGTATTCCACTTTCTTCCATGTGCTTAAACATGCATAATGCTTCTCCAGCAAAACCATGATTCCCATATCCCGAGATCATGGCATTCCACGCCACGACATCCTTCTCCTGTATGGAATGAAAGATCTCTCTTGCTTTTGTGAGGTGTCCACATTTTGCAAACATATCGACAAGCGAAGTGGCCAATTCTAGATCATGTTCTAAACCTTGATCTTTGATGTAC
This sequence comes from Ottelia alismoides, assembly GCA_037367405.1. Lineage (NCBI taxonomy): Eukaryota > Viridiplantae > Streptophyta > Magnoliopsida > Alismatales > Hydrocharitaceae > Ottelia > Ottelia alismoides. The sequence goes on along the minus strand of JAZKJV010001908.1, from coordinate 40,440 downwards.
TTGTGAATCAGCTCTCCCTGCTGAAAAGAAGCTGTGCTTGAACACAAAGAGAGAACTATTCTCAAAGTAGTAGCGTTTGGTGTTATGTTTTCTTGATGCATCTCATTAAAAAGTGATAAAGCATCGGTAAATTTCTTACTTTTACCATATATTGAAATCAGAGTATTCCATGTAGAGGCGTCTCTCTTCACACACCTGAACATTTTCCTAGCATCATCAAGCTTTCCGCACTGACCATACATATTAATAAGGGCATTCATAATCAGAGAGCAATCATCATCCTTACTTCTGATTGCCCAACAATGGATTGATTTCCCCAAGTTCAATTCGCCTAGGTGCGAACATGAAGCAATTGTAGATAAAATACTATCCAAATCAGGTCTATATGATGTATGAATAAATTGCATCTCCCGGAAAAGATCCAAGCACTTAAAGCTCAGCTCCATCTTTCCATACCCAGCAACCATCAAATTCCACGATGCAGCATCTCTCTCACCCATCTTCTCAAAGATGGTCTCCGCACAGTTTAACAATCCAAGTTTCCAGTACGAAGACAAAAGTGCATTACTAACCGTAGCATCAAACTCGATATTCCTCCTCAATACAATAGCATGAGATGCTTTTCCACCATAAAGACTACCTGAACTCGCAAAACCTGAAATCAAACAACTGATAAAAACTCCATCAGGAGCTATTTCAGAAGCCAGAATAGTTTGAAACATCACCAAGCAATCACCCATAAGTCCCCTCTTGGCATAACTCCCAACAACCCTTGTCCACGAAAGTATATCCTTCTTCTGAAGCTCCTCAAATATAAACGTAGCCTCACGGCAACCCCCACACTTGGAGTACAAGGAAAGAATCGAACATTTGACAGAATCCCAGCAAGAAATTCCAGTTTTCACGGCAAATTCATGCAAACACTTCCCTTCCCACAACGCATCCACACTCCCACACGCCTGCAACCCACACTCCACGGTCCGCAAATTGGGCTTCACGCCATCACGCATCATCTCCTTAAAGCACCCCAGACCCAATTCCACCTTCCCGTTCATCACCAAACCAACCATCATCGCCGTCCATAAGACTACATCCCTCTGAGAAATTCCATCGAACACCTTCCGTGCGTCCTGGACGCGCCCGCACCTCGAATAAAGTACACAAACGAGGACCCAACGCCGGCACCCAATTCGTTATCCATCATGCAGCATTTCACGGACAACCCATGCAGAGAGAAGCCGATCGACTTGTATTCATCATCGATCTCCGCACACGACGACACGACCATGGGGATGGTGAAGCGGGTGGGCAGCACGCCGAAGTGGCGCATGAGGTGGTACAGACGGAGGCAGTGGAGCGGGAGGGCATTGTCGAAGTGGGCTTTGATGGCGGAGTTCCAGAGGAAGGGGTCGGGGGAGGAAGCGAAGAAGACGCGGGAGGAGGAGTCCGGGAGGTGGAAGGAGGAGTAGAGGGAGATGAGCTTGGCGGCAAAGAAGGGGTTGGAGGAGAGGCCGCAGGTGGTGAGGAAGGCGTGGGACTGGAGGAGGGACTGGAGGGTGGTGGGAGGGGAGGACAGGAAGCGGAGAGGGTGGAGGAACTCGCAGGCGTGCTTCCGCATTGGAGCAGATCATCTTTAACGAGAGTTACAGCAGGTGTGCTGTAATTCCTTTTATTTTTTTTAGGTATTCTAAAATCCAAAAAAACAATCTTATATATTAATCTTAGATTTATTTTTTTGTTTAGATCGAAGGTTATTTAATATTTTATCTTAATATTTAAAAATAGTGATCTTTTTTAAATTAAATTTAAGTTACTTAAATATTACTCAGATCTTTAAACATTAAGCTAAATAACAAATAGTCTCTGATTTGAACTAAATTTGAAGGATATATAAAGCATTAATCTAAGATTTAATTTATAAGATTGGATTTTGGAATCAAAATCGCAAAAAAAAAAGAATTGCAATCAGTCAGCTATAACTCTCGTGACAACAGACGATGTGCTCTCCTTCCGCATAGGTTGGTTAAATGTTGTGTGCATGCTTCAGTTTAACGGTTGGATTTCTTTCCAGCCCAAATAAATTGTAACAATTTCTTGACAGAAAAGTAATATATCAAGATTTCAAATTACATGGTTGGTAAAAAACATTTATGCAAAAAAGAGAGTAATACGTCGAGAAAACACTTACACGTGCTTTTATATATTTAAGTAAGCAAAACTATTACATTTACATAGTTTAAAAAATATGCAATTGTTTGGTTTTGTTTGTATTTCTTTTGAGTTATTTCTTTATATAAGTTGTGATTATGAACCCTGCACATACAAACATATTACTGCTCATCGCAATATAAGCATATTGGTTATTGATGTCTCTGCAATATTGTATATTTGAAATTAAGATTTGTTCCATCTTTGTTGTGTTGCGAGGCAACTGTGAGATTATTTTTTGGTAGTTTGTTGTGGGGAATTCGTGATACTTTTTAAGCAATATATTTGTTATGATGACAATAGTTGGCCTTTGTTTTGAAGAATGAAATGTGAATTTTAGAGATTTTTTAGTAGTGAGTTTTAGGAAATGTATTTGTTAGGGTTTTTATCAGTTGTGCCCCTCCGAGGTATTGCAATATCAATTATGCTCCTATCTTTTTGGGAATATCAGTTATGCCCCCAGCTTCTTGTCATTCTATCAGTTGTGCACCTCCGTTAGTTTAACCGTCAATGAGTTGACTTAACCATGATTTTTTCAAACCATGGTGCAGAAGAGGGGTATAATTGTCCAGACTTCTTGTTCATCTTCTTTATCCTCCATTTGTTCTTCTTCCTCTCTCTTAATAATTTCTCTCTCTTAGTTACACCTTCATGCATCCATCGAATCTATAATTTTTTTGCATTTTCACGGATATATCCATTAATTTGTATGACCATCGAGGAACCTTTTTATTGATGTATTCTATTGCAATAAATTTATTTCTAATTGTTTCATTATTTGAATCATTTGTAATTGCATTGAATAAAAATTTCGAGCCTTTTCCTTGATTTGGAAGAAGAAGAAGAAGAAGAAAACCAAGAAGAGCCAAAAGAGCTTCGCTATCAGTCGCCCAGGAGTATTTGGCCTCGCAAGGTGGTCCTTACTTATTCACACGGGATTCCACGTGCCCCATGCTACTCGGGTCAGAGCATAAACTAGTGATGCTTTCGGCTACTAACTCTCACCATCTAGGGTACAGCATTCCATCGCTTCGCCTAGCAGCACGACGCTTGTATTGCTCTCCCACAACCTCGTTTTCACGATTTAGGCTGCTCCCATTTTGCTTGCTGCTACTACGGGAATCGCTTTTGCTTTCTTTTCCTCTGGCTATTAAGATGATTCAGTTAGCCAAGTTGTCTCTTGCCTGCCCATGAATTCAACAACAATTTGAGAGGTTGACCTATTCGGGAATCTCCGGATATATGCTCATTTTCAACTCCCCGAAGCATTTCGTCGCTTACTACGCCCTTCCTCTCCGGGTGCCTAGGTATCCACCGTAAGCCTTTCCTCATTTGAACCTCACCATTTAATAAGTCTATGTCATTCTAAGGTGCTGCTAAATGGAAGGATCTTATCAATATCCATGAATGATAAATTATAGATCGAACATCCGAATCGGAAAAATTGGGTGCTATCATAGTTATAGTATCGGCTAAGTTTGCGGGCTGGAGATGGAGATAAGTGGACTCAAACCGCTGACATCTGCCACAGGATAAACCACCGCCTCTTAGGCCTCCTACTCATTACGGATCAAACGGTGAATTTTATTGAATTTTTCGATAAATTTTCATGAATCAATTAGTCAAAAATTTATCTCAACTTAACAAATACTGAAAGCCCTCCAGGTTCTCGACTACGACAAGACTGGCCACCTCCTCCTTCATCCCCTTCCTCTACAGGTTCTTTACAATTGATATAGAGAGGAGGACCTGGGGACGGGGGGCTATGGGGCGACCTAGGGGCGGGGGAGGGGGGTTGCAGGGCAGGGGTCAACCGGGGGCACGGGGGCGGTGGGGCTAGGGGGCAACCTAGGGGCGCAGGGGCGGCAGGTCTGGGGGTGACCTGTGGGGGAGGCAGGGAAGGGGTGACCTGGGGGCACGAGGGCGGCAGGGCTAGGGGGCGACTGGGGGGTGCGGGGCAGCGGGGCTAGGGGGCGACCTGGGGGCGCGGGGGCGGCGAGGCTAGGGGGCAACCGGGGGGTGCGGGGGCAGCGGGGCTGCGGGTTGACCTGGGGGTAGGGGGAGGGAGGCAGGGGGCAACCTAGGGGCAGCGGGGCTAGGGTGGCTACGTGGGGGCGGGCGGGGGGTTAGGGGGTAAGGCAGAGGGCTGACCTGGGGCTAGCAGGGTTAGGGGGCTGGGGGAGGCAAGGCAGGGGGCGGGGAGGCTAGGGGCAACCTGGGGGCGCGGGGGCGGGCGGGACTGGTGTGGCCTGGGGGCGGCAGGGGGGCAGAGAGCAGAGGAGGAGACGCGAGGGAGGGGGAAGGAGCTCGGGACGGAGGGCGCACCTAAGGGCGGGGGAGGAGACGGTAGAGGAGCAGGATGCTGGGGAGGAGGAAGAGAAGAGGAAGAAGATGAAGAGGATGGGGAAGGAGGAAGAAAGGGATGGTAAAAGGACCTTTTTCAACCTTTATTTTTAATTTAATTCATGTTATGTCTCAAAGTTAACGTCTGTTTGCATTGGAAATGAACGGCAACTAACTTGAGGGGAACAAGTGATAGAAAGGAAAGAAGTTTTGGGGCACAACTGATATTCCTAAAAAGGGAGGGGTATGACTGAAATTGCAATATCTCAGAGGGGCACTACTGATAAAAATTCTATTTAGTATGTTGATACTTGTGTTTATTCATATTTCAGTAAGGTTTGGCATGCATAATAAGGTAACTTCTTTGCTTCATATTTCTTCGTGAGTTTCTAAGTCATGTGGATCCATGGCCTCTTTCTTGTGAAATGAAGGGATAATTATCATAAAGTAAATTGATGTGGTTATTGTTATAGTTGAATTATCTTCGATGTTATTCGAATAATCTAGAGTTGTTATCTAAAATACTAGTCATTACCTAAAAATTGATGGGAGACTGGCAACAAGTTGTGCCGTCAATCCCTTTTAGATGACAAATACAATCCTTCGAAATACAACATTCATAGATCTAGGAACCATAACATTGCTATGCATAATTTTTTGGATCCTCTTGAGGAGCTCCACTGCTTCACATACCAAGAACCCAAATGTATCGAAAGGAAAGGGAATTAATACATGTTGATTGTCAATACAGGCATTCTCATGCTTAGCTACTTTAGCTGAGGCAACTTTTTGTGCAGCGTATCCTGCAATAAAATCACTCTTTATCGAACCCAGCAATGAAGAAACTAAGTGTTGATCTCCTCTCATATGGATCAGTCAAAAAAATATCAGTACTTCTTTTTTTGAACCAACCCCCACACGTCTGAGTACAGACATTGTCATCTCCCTCTTGTCATGCTCCTTCTTCTGCTTATATTGTTATAGTTATTTATGATGACATTGTCATCTCCCTCTTTATGCTGCTTCTGCTTATGGTAGGTGATAATCAGCTGCGAGACGTAATATTGTGATACTATTCTTATCAAATTTATGAACATTTTTGTTGCACATTAGCATTTGGTTTCCTTTAAAAAAATATTGACAATTTCTCCTTTCATCTTCGCCTCTCATTTTCTTCATCTCATTTTAATACTAAATTAACAATTCATCTATACCTTCGCGATAAACATTACCTACTCGGTTCTTTCAAGCTCAAACAAATTGGAACGATTTCTTCAAAGAAAAGTAATATATCAACATTTCAAATTACATGACTGGTAAATTTCTTCTTAATCAAAAAATAGTAAGATGTCGAGAAAATGCCTACCAGTAACTTATATATAGAGAGAGTGATCCTATGAGAGCAAAAAAATGTGAGAGCATGAGAGCATGCATTCTGGACCATATGATTCTGTTTTCTCTCTCCTGATCTTCTCTCTCCTGATTGGATCATGTGGTCTAGAATGTATGCTCTCATGCTCTCACGGGTTTTGGCTCTCATAGGATCACTCATATATATATATATATAGGGTTAAATGGGGCTGTCCCCTGGGAGTAGCCAACTTGGCTAGTCCAACCCCTATTTTTCCCTCATTTTTTTATTTCTTTGGAAAATAAAAATTTGTAAATTCACCATTATATCCCTCTAACATTCTATTAAAATTTCGTCAGAAATAGAGACTCCTACGGCCTCCATCCGAATATAGTCGATTTAAAAAATCCTGCGACCGTTAAAAAAATGACGTCTGGATGGAGGGACTAAGAGTCTCTGTTTCTGACGAAATTTTAATAAAATGTTAGAGGGATATAGTGATGAATATCGAATTTTTATTTTTCAAAGAAATAAAAAATGAGGAAAAAATAGGGGTGGGAGTAGCCAAGATGGCTCCCCCAGGGGGCAGCCCCATTTTACCCATATATATATATATATAGAGAGAGAGAGAGAGAGAGAGAGAGAGAGAGAGAGAGGAAAATGGGGTTGCCCCTTAGGGAGAGCTAACTTAGCTCCCCCCGCCCTATTTTCTTCAAATTTTTTATTTTTTTGATTTTTTCCGTGAATATTCATCACTATATCTCTATATTATGTCATAAAAATTTTGTGTGAAACAGAGACTCCTACGGCCTCCATCCAGACAGTCATTTTTTTAACGGTCTCAAGATTTTTTAAATCGACCCCGTCTGGATGGCGGTCGTAGGAATCTCTGTTTTGCATGAAATTTGAATGACATAATATAGGGATATAATAATGAATTTACATAATTTTTATTTTCAAAAAAATAAAAAAACACGCGAAAAATGGGGCGGGGGGAGCTAAGTTAGCTCCCCCTAGGGGGCATACACATTTTACCCATATATATATAAGTATGAAAGTATTATATTTACAAGGATCAAAAGTACATAATTTTTTTGCATGCCCAATTATATTTTCCAAACACACTCTCCCCTTGGTATATATAGAAAAATTTCGAGTGAGCCTCAAGGACCAAAGGCTGACAACCACCTAGCTCTTAGTCTGATTGTCCACATCACTATCGCAACAATCTCCACATTCGCTTTACCACACGTTTCTAGCTACACTACTCATCCCCTTTGCACCACGTACAAATGACGCCACAACCATGAAAGAACCATACTCTTCTATCCCCCGTCATAAGACGCTTCCTATTACAGTAGCCGAATGAAAATCTAGATTGTCGATGGAACCTTCTAGCTTCACAAGTCAATGAATCATTCGGAGATCACCGCCTAATCTCAACTCTCCCGTCAATAGAGCCTTATACGCCTTTTGCACATTGAATCGTCCATCCAACCAGGAACAACGATCAACAAATCCATCCATCCATCCACCCTTTGGGAGATCCTCAAGCATCAACATGAAGTCCACGAATAGTTGATCCGATAATTCAATACGAAATAGAGGTATCCAGCTATTGCTCTCTCTCTATATTCTCCGGCTGAGACCTCTGTGTTCTCTAGCAATGCGTAAAGATGTGGAAAACAATCCCTCAAGGATCCCAACCACTCCAGTAATCTTTTCAAATCTGAAACGACATCCATCACCTAAAACAGGTCTCATAAGTGGCATGATATCTAGGAGCATAGTGTGGATCCCTTCCGAGAATTTGGAAGGCAAGAAAACACCCTCATCCGGCTAGGAATAAGTGGTGATTATTGTGGAAAATCTAAGGATACAAACGGACATATATGTAGTACGTATCTTTATCCATTTTTAAATACGAATATGGATGCGGATACGAACGGATATTAAAACTATCTTACCATATCCTTAAAAAACAGATATTGATCGCATACGAGTAATGTTAGAAATACTCTATATAATCAACTTAAATATATACGAATTGGATGGAAAAAACATGATATAAATTTACTAATTGTGTTTGTATCATAAAAATTATACAAATATGATAAAAGAATGTACAGAATTATGTTATATAGGACGTACAGAATTATGTTATACAGATGACTATACTAATATACGAAAATAGATATACGAATACGGATATAAATGTTTGCGGATATTGAAATAATATCCATATTCATATCCATTTTAAAATGGATACAGATATAGATGTTAAAATCTATATAAAACAGATATAGTGGCGGATCATATACGGATATATCCGTAACTGTTTGCATCCCTACCGAACATATAGTCCAAATGTAGTATGAATATTAAAAACTAATCATTTTTAAAGGGGAAGAGGGTAAGAAGAAGTGGAATAGCTATGAAATAAGTAACGTATATAATTATTCCGAAAAAAAACGATGTATGGAGAGAAGCCGCGGGATTTGTTATTCTTATTCCATAAAAGAACAAGTTTAACTTAAGGGAAAGAACATGGGCATTTGCAAGTACAAAAATAAAGAGAGGAAAGAGAATTTGCGTTCCTTATTTATTTATTATTTAAATATTTATATTAACTTCGCACATTATAGTTAGGGTTAATGTGGCTGTCCCTAAGGGAGAGCTAACTTGGCCCTCCCCGCTTTATTTTCTCTGTTTTTTTTTATTTTTTTGAAAATTTCTTCCGTGAATATTCATCACTATATCCCTATATTATGCTATTAAAATTTCGTGCGAAATAGAGACTCATACGGCCTCCATCTGGACAGACATTTTTTAACGGTAACAGAATTGCTAAAAAACGACCCCGTCTGGATGGAGGCCGTAGGAGGTCTGTTTCGCATGAAATTTTAATAGTATAATATAGGGATATATTGATGACACGAAAGAAATTTTAACAAAAAATAAAAAAAATGAGGAAAATGGGGCAGGTGAGCCAAGTTAGCTCCCCCTCGAGGGAGCAGCCCCATTTTACCCTTATAGTTATCCAATCGACAATGTTGTAAATTGCAGAGGCGGACGTAAGTATAAGCCAAGGGGGGCACGTGCCCCGCAAGTTTTGGATACCCCGTTATGTATTACATCATGCCTTATTTTTGAAAACAAATTCCATTGAAATGGACCATGTGCCCCCCTCACAGCAATCAAAATAAAAAACCTACCACTAAAAATCTTTCACGTGCCCACTTTCCCCCGTCGTTGGCGTTCTCTAGCGAAGCCCTCATGCCGCATCTAGTGGCACACCATTGCCGCTCACCCACAATCAAACTGAGTAGGACATTGGGATGGTCTTTGGCTCATGTTGATGCGCACATCTCGAGATGTTACATACCTCTCCAAATGTTGTCGCTCCAGACTCACCAACATCATGGAATCTCCACCATCACCATCCCCTTTGCTTAATGATCTGATCTTGATGTCTCTCAGTGCATTATCGTGGAAACCCATCGTGCCTCCACCTCCCTTACATGCCTATGCTCGTCTCCTTGTGCGTCAGGTCCTACATTGCACCCTCGATCCCAACAATCATCGCCCACGAAGGAGACATAAGAATGTTGTGCACTGTGTCCCTCCTTTCCTTGTGGAACCACCACTCTCATTGTTAAGGCTGCCATGTTGACTTCCATGCACATTGCCATCCTCTTCTCGTATGCAGTAAGGATATTTAACCATATCATTGATTCCTAACAATTTATTGATTATATATCTTAGTTATTGTTTGAATTTTTCAATATTTTAACAATATTGAATGTTAGGATTGGGGAGCAATGTGGATCCTGTACACTAGGTGACGAACAATGAGTTGCTATTTTAAATTTCATTTCTATATTTCTTTAAGCTAAATCCACATAAAATCATTTTTTTCATAATTTTATAATAGATTTGCAATCATGGAGTAAAAATATCACACCATTCTCTCATAAAGTGAAAATCAAATGAATTTAAATGCGATATAAAGATAATTCAAAGATCCATAAATAATTTCTTTTAACAATTAGTCAAATCCATAAAAAATATTGCGAGATAGATGTTACAAGATGTAACAATAGATGGAAAGGCTACATTGATTAGGAATTCAGAACCTTAGAGGCTATTGTAGTTCTCTTGTAATTCCATTAAAGTTTCCTTATTTTATATAATTATTGGTTGCAGGACACTTCTTTTAGTAAATAAAGTTTAGCTATTTTGGTGCATTTCTCTTTACAATTAGTTTGCTTTTAAATTTGAAAGTCGTATCTATAAAATAGATTTAATTTATGTTCTTTATGTAGATTCATGAGAACTATTGACATTAAACTTCATTTTACTTTTAAAATTGTTTTGTATTCATATTTTCAAAATATGAAGATGATGCGAAGATAACTTTAAAGACAAGCATAGACTCTTCAATTTACTTTATATGCAAAATACTTTTTTTAATAAATTGTATGCATATAAATGTTTATAATGACTAAAAAATTCTGGATAATTCTGTTCTTATTTATTTTCTTAATCGATGTGCCCTACTTAGTATAGATTGTTGGATCCGCCACTGCTAAATTGGACTTGTAACTTACAATCTTTATATTTTCTACACTTTTAATCAAACTTAAGTTTAGCTATTTCGTGTAAATGACACCAACATCATATTCAGCTCAATCGAATCTCGTAGTTCTTATATTATTTAATGCATTAAATATACATAAAGCAATTTCAAAATCAAATGGAAATAAATCGTCCAAAAATGCAGTGATTTCCCGAATTTAGTTCACGAAGAGGCTTTTTTAATAGTAGGCACGATAATTTCGGAAGTTCGAACCGTCCCCTTTGGAATTCGAACATAGATCCTTTAAAGTGTAGGCACAATGCACTACGATCAAATCACTCCTTGGATTTTTAGTTCACGAAGAGGTTGCACATACAGAAAGATCCGAGCACTCAAGCTTTAGTCCATGCTTATATACATAGTAACCACTGAATTCTACAAGAGGCGTCTCTCTCTCTCTCTCTCTCTCTCTCTCTCTCTCTCTCTCTCTCTCTCCAATCTTCAATCTTCTGAAAGATGGTCTACGAATTTAACAATCAAAACTTCTATTACATCAACAAATACAACAACAAAATGCTCACGGGATGATTTTCCATCCTAAACTTTTGCGTCCCAACTGGTCATTGAAAGGGAAAATTAATCATGACAACTTGTTGGATTTGAATCCAGTTGGACTTGTTGACAACCACTCAAAATGCTTACATTCGAATTATCAAGTAGTAATCACCACCAGACAGACTCACATTTTGTGAGTTTTAGATGTAGAACTATGTTTAGAGTTGTTATATAAACATTACCAAAACTTGTCAAACCTTAAATCTGGCAACCGATGAAATCTCCATCGCGATGATTCCTAAACCTAGCACACATAGTTTGAAACATTACTAAACAACAACACCTTTCACGGTGGACGTATTATTGAATTAGATTGATTTAGTCCATGCTTTTGATTTGAACTTCATAGATCATGAGTTGGAATAGAGCTCAAGGAAGAAGATGAAGCCAACATTACGAGTTAAAATGTCGAACTCGCTTTGGACCTCGTACCTCGAGTTTCCTTATTATCTTGATTTTACGGGGGTATATTATTCAACATGATTAAGCCATGAAAGTCGATACTTACGACTATAATTGCTTAATTTAAGATCTATGAATGATTTGGTATCAAAATAGTGATTTGGTGGTTTTTTTTCCAAAGGGTTATGCATTAAGTTTGCTTAGTTCCTACACGATTTTATGAATACAAACTCATAGATGTAAAAAAAATCACGTTCCTCTTGCAATGGGAAAAGTTTTGTCATTTTTCAAAGAAAATATGAGTACTTAGCGAGACTAAAATTTAACTAATGGATTTATCGTTATATTGTTAGCTTCTATTTATTTTACCTATTATATCAATAAACGTGGCCTTTTACTACATAGAAAATAACTTTGCTTGTACGCTATAGCTAAACATAAGAAGTCACATGTTTGGCCCCACATACCAATACTTTTGTTCATACATTGGCATTTGGACCCCTAAGATTAGAGTTATATAAAAACATATAGGTTTTTCAGTTGTGTCATTATGAGATATTGCAATATCAGTTATACCTTTCTTTTTTTGGAATATCAGTTGTGTCCTTACTTTCTTGCAAAATTCACGGTTCCGCCCTTCTGTTAAGATAAAGTAAGGGCATAAGTGATATTACAAAAGGGCAAGATTGTGAATTTTACAAGAAGGTAGGGGCACAAATGATATTCTAAAAAAAGGGAGGGTCATAACTATATTACAATATCGCAGAGTGGCACAACTGATAAAAATCCCAAAAAATATTATACGAAATATGCAAAGGCATATATAGTCCATATGCAGTCAGTGAGCTAGTGTCCTTTACTGTATAACATTATAAGAGTTAAACTGATGTATGCAAGTCCATTGTGATTCTTTTATACTTGTACATGGTTTATCATTTAATATCCCTAAGGATTTTTAGCACTTGTATCCTTCTTAACTTATGTAATGTCCCTTCCTTTTTTTAAATATCAGGTGCGCTCCTGACTTCTTACAAAATCCGTAGTTCTACCCTTTTGTAATAGCAATCATGCCCTACGTTGCATTAATAGAAGGGCAGGATTGTGAATTTTATAAAAAGTCAATGGCACAACTGATATTACAATGAAGAGAGGGTTATAACTGCTATTGCAGAAGTTAAGAATGACAAAAGTGATAAAAACCCCATCCCTAAGGTCTGTAAGGGAATAGAGGTCATCGTTCCTTTATTCCTCCTTCCTTATCCCTCATCCTGCCAGCCTAGTTACCCTTGTTCCTTGTTATTCTCCCTTATTCCTATCCTTCTAGCCAAAAAGAAACAATGTCTTATTCCACTCTATCCCTCAGCATTATTCATCCTTATTCTCTTACCGAACGAACCTTAAGTCTCTTAATTTATTGTTTGCAAATAATTATGGTTTCATACAAGTATAAGTTATTTAGTTTCTTTTTCAGTAGTCATATTGTAATGTCCTGAGTTTAGGTCCACATTCCGTTATCGAGGAAAACTAGTCCTGATAACGTGTCGGGTTTGGGCTCTAATTGGACATGTTGACAACCATCCAAAATGTTTAAGTCCAAATTGTCAAGTAGTAATACCTACCACTTATAACCCACATCTACACATCATTAGTTTAGATGTGGGATTATATTTGAGAGTTGAGGTGTTACACCTATACTATACCAACATAACATGATAGATGTCAATGTATCATGTTATAAACTAGTGAGCTTTCTTCAGCTACGTATAACATTATGCATACACGGGATTTAGAGAACTGTCCGTTAGCTTATTTTGTGCACCTCGTTGCATCAGGTTATCATGTCTATATCATGATTTGAATTGAAGAGAATCAATGCAATGATTGGATGTGTATGATATGGAATTATTGTTCTTGATGCCTATAGAAATGAGGGTCAAACTATCGATTGATACATGTGATTTTATGTTATGACTATCGACTTGTAACTTTATTATTGGGTGGAAGTCGAGCATAATATGCTCTTAAAATACCTCTGATAAAATACTAAGGTGGCGTTCAGTTTGGGAATAAGCATGAATAAAGATGTGTAATAAGGAAAATAATAGTTTATTCCCTATTCGGCTAGAAAGATAGGAATAAGGAGAATAAGGCGGAATAAGAGTAGGTAAGGTGAAATAAAGGTATGAATAAGAGTGGAATAATATGAAATAATGGGATGGGGATGGGAATAGCCATACTTTTGAGAACCGCGTCGAGCAAGAAATTGATCATTTATTCCAGTGCTTATTCTCCAAATGAACAGGGCCTTAAGCGTCTATATGATGAGTATGATTAAATACTTAGGTAAAGATGTTAAACTAGAAATCGATCTGAATTCAAGGGTAACGGAGTACCTGATGCCGTTGCTTTGATGTTTGATGTAGCCGTCAATCAACCCACGAAACAACCCCGGATCTTCCTCACGAACGTATGCCTCTCAAGCTCTCTCTTGTTGATGGAAAACAATAGAGAAGAGAACATGCGTCCTTTGGGGACCCGTGGCCTTATTATATTTGGCTAGACAACCAAAATGGTTGCCAATTCACCTTCCTCTTTTGTCCATCATAAAGAGATTATATTCTCTAATTAATTGACAATCAAAGGTGCACTAATGGTAATTGTTAATGTCCATATCAATGGGATTTTCAAATCCCAACAAAAGATGCATGTTGCTAGGGTTGTGTATATAATTCACCATTGTTTGAATTTTGAAACTAAAATGCATATAATAACCTCTTTCTTTATACAAGAAAAAAGAATGATGTGACGCGGATGCACGCGATGAAATGAAATGGATCAAGGGCTACATGTAATAGTGGCTAGGTTAATAATAAAAGATAAAATATGCAACTCTCATCCCCATTATGATCTCTAGTTACATGGTAGTTATGGTGGGTAGAGAGGTACAAATGTTACGTCAATGTATGAGCTATGTATCATGAAATATAGATATAGGGTAAAATGGGGTTGCCTCTCATAGAGCTAACTTGACTCCGCCACCTCATTTTTCTTTTTCTTTTTTTTAAATATTTTGGTGGATTTTCATAACTATATCTCTATATTATGTCATTCAAGTTTCGTATGAAACGGAGACTCCCACGGCATCCATCAAGACGTGGTCGATTTCAACGATCCTGCGATCATTAAAAAATGATTGTCTAGATGGAGGTTGTAGGAGTTAGGGGTGCACACGGATCTAATAAAATCCGTAATCCGATCCAATCCGACGTTATTGGATTTGATTGGTTTGGTTTTATCATTTTAATGGGTCGGATTGGATTGAAATTTTTCAAATCCGTTAAAGTATGGATTGGATCGGATTATCATCAAAATCCGATCCGATCCAATCCGTTAATCCGTTAACATAAACATATAAACATACATGCGTGCGTATCCATTCCTATAAGACCATAATCAATGACATTCATCTCATTTTTTTCATAATCAATAGTGGATGCAAGTCCTCTTGTCACCACCCTCTCTTCTCTTTTGAGCAATAAACGTTGAACTCATAAATAATAAAATATAATTATATCTTGTAAATTTATATCTCCATTGAACTATTCTCCTCTCAGTTCCCATCCTCTTATTTCACTCTTGACCCCAATATTTTACTCCTAGTTTCATCTCTCTTTTAGTTCATTTCAACACCTCCCTCCTCTAGCACAACATCGCCACTCCTTCCTCGCAATTCCATCAGCTCTCCCTCATGATGTCATTGTTTGTTTCACACAATGTTGTCCCCCCTCCCACGTGATATCATTTGTTCCAATCGTGTTGCCCACTCGTCTAAAGAAATTAGATTTTGGACAGTTGTCGGGTACATCTGTTTGTTATCATTAGCTTTTTTGCTTCTTATATTTTACTTGTTCCAACTTGAAAGCTTATCCTAATGTTGAAACTAAATCAATTGTTTCATTTAAGAATTAATTTTCATATATACGGAACCCATCTAATAATTAATAAGCATTACTTAAATCATGTTCTTTTCTAAATTAATATCAAATTTTGATCCACTTTTTTTTAAAATGCATATTCTGACTATGTGCATAATCTGGTACATAAATTTCATTTTAAATGAGAGGCATGCTACCCAATTGATGAGTTATATTTAAGTTGAACCTGCCTGATAATCAATCGAGTATAAATTGTTTTATAATTATCGTTTGTTAATAATATATTATAGGACTTTGAAGGGTATTGTTAGAAGTAGTTTGGTTTGACATACTGATGAAGCCACATTTCATCATCTTTATTCTATCATTTTGACATCAAAAACCCTAGCAAATGCGTGTAAATATCATTAAATCCATCATCTTAGCATTCATGCATGTGCATATAAATAGTATATAAAATACTGTAATTAAAGCCAAAATTATAGAATAAATAAAAGAAAATAAAAGGAATAAAATATTGTAAATATTTTATGACCCAAAAATCTGAGACCTAGGCATCTTGATGAATAGGTTGACCAGGAATAAAGTAGGGGGAGATAAGGGTCAAAATACAATAAAAACCCCTTTGATTTAATTCATTCTTTATTCATTTTGGGACCCTATTTTTGGTTCCACTTTTTATACCTCAAATAAAGAAACTTTGAACACAAAAGTTTTAGATAATTAAATAAAGAAAAATACAAAATTAATTTCACTGAAAAATAATGTACAGATAAAAGGTTATGGTCTGAATAAAATTCCAGAACTCCAACTTCCCAGACATGTATCTTGCAAATAAAATTTTGAAATGTACCAAACTCACCTTTATTGTATATAGCTTAAAATAATCTATTTAATGGAGGTGGTCTCATATTTTTCGAAGTTACGGTTTGAAAGTTGAGTTTTGGACCCTTGTAGTATACTTGTACAAGATTAAAATATTCATTTTATTATGTATTCATTATTTTTATAATTTTATATTTTTATAATTTTGTAAATATTATGCATAATATATATGTACATTAAAACTGGAATAAAAACCCAATAAAATACAAAATAAAATACTTGTAATATAATACATAGGTATAATACCTATACATATACCTATATAATGCATACTTATATTTTATTAAGTGCATTAAATACATCAGAAAAATAAAATAAAACTATAATTAAGTGTATAAAAGTATTCTCTAATTTTATAAAATAATAAACAAAATTAAATAAATCAAAAACAAAATAAAAATAAAATAATAAAATATATAGGTATATATATACATACGTACCTACATAGGTCTAAAAAGACAACTCATAATTTTATACCTCATAAAATTAATTAAAAATCATCATAAAATACATTATAAAATAATAAACATTTTTTATTTAATAATTAAAAATTAATTCATTCATTTTCTATTTTTAAATAATTTTAGAAACCTTTTTTTCCAAGATTTTCCTGGTTGTACCACGTAGACCAACCAGGGGGCTAAGACTGTTGACCGAGGTCAACAGTCTGACCCTCCTCCTGTAGTCGTGTCAGACATGACTTTTTCTTGGGTTTCGCCTGTTTTTGGAGGCCTCGTCTTTCACCCATTTGCATCGGGTCCTTCTGCAAAATTGTTCCCCTACCATCTCTCTTACTCGCCCTATGTTCTTCTCGGGCTGAGGATCACTGCAGCGTGCCAGACCTCTCGTTCTTCATGCAGCTCCGTCAACCATTCAAAATGCCCCCCAGTCTTCCCCTTCCTCTTTGAACCGATTTTGGGGCGCCAAAAACCTCCAAGTGAGGGTCGAGCTGAGATCTGGTGACAGGGGAGTCTCCCCCCATCTCAGTCGAGGTGCGGTGAGCACCTGAAGTCGTGTTCCAACCTCCATCTCCGGCCTCCTAGCCGTGAGGTTCTACCTCGGGTCTACAACCCTTGAGGTCCGTTTTTAGTCTTTTTTTTTGCTTTAGTTTCGTTCCCAGTAGTCTCAGAATCACTTTACACCTATCCATTTCGATTCAAGCTCCACCGATCACCACCGTACCCCCTCGCCGGAGCTAGCTCCGACGAGCTTCTTCCTCGCCGTTTTCTGCCTTCTACCGCAGCCAGGAGGGGCGAGGCATTTTACCCTCGCCCTCCTTAACATTTCTTGCAGGTACCTTGAACGAGGAACGCACTGGAAGGAGTTTTGCGAGAGGTCGGAGCTTCCTGGGGCCCCCATGCGTCTTTGACGTCGCGGCGACTCCACAACGCTTCTCCACTCATTTTGCCTTCCCCAGTCAATAGAGCATCACCGCAGGAGCTTATTGGGCCATTTTGAAGCAAAAAGGATTGTCGGAGAAGGAGGATCGAGCCAGAGAAACCTCGCTGCGGCGATGTTCTTCCCCGTTCGTCCACCAGCCTCCGCAACCGTCGATCGGGCCATGTTCTTCCAGGCGTGCAGCAGCCGTAGGATCTTTTGAAGCCCCAGCCATCGGATCGATATCGAGGATCTAATCTGGGCCGTGGGGCGCGAATCGGCATCGCGCAACGAGGAACCGACACATGGCATTAGTGACTGATCTTCGACCGTTGGATCCCGCAGGCGAGGGTATTTTACGAATCCACTCTCGTCCCTTTTTTATTTAATTAGTAGAACTTAAACTTTCAGATGTTGTTAAATAAATTTTGTAATATTTAGGAACCGCTCCCCGCACTTTCCTTTATTTACAAAAAGGTCCTCGGCCACGTCACCTCACGTACCCGTGCGCATGAGGCGCGTGGCCATTTTGCAGAGAGGCCTTCGGCTTTTGTGGTATTTGTTTTTAGTCCTAAACTTTCATCGATAGTTATATTATTTCTGGACATTTTACAATATAGCCCCTGAGGTTTTCGATAATTGCATCCGTGCCCCTGCGAGGCGCGCGTGCTTGCGCACGTGCGTTCGGTGTTTTTGCGGGGAAGCCCTTACGAGTTTGGGTATTTTTGATTCGTCCAGAAACTTTTAAATTAGTTATAAGTTTTGTGTAAAAATTGCAGTTAGGCCCTCAGACTTTTATCTATTTACAGTTAGGTCCCTGCCAGGCTAAGTATTTTTGTATGCTTTGTCTATTTATTCCATGCATTGACAAAATCCCAAAAACTCCACAAAAATTTATTTAAGCTCCTGTTGCATCACTCTTTCACGCTATATTTTTGCATTGCATTTTTATTGCATTTTAATATTTATTAAAAATCAAAAACATGCATTTTTCCTACCGTTTGCATTAGAAAATCCATAAAAATTATAAAAACATTTTGAAAAATTACAAAAAAAAAGTATATTTTGCTTGTCTTATCATACTCTAGTCTCAGTCCAAAAACCACTAAAAATTTCAAAATAAAAACCTTAAAAATTAGAAAACTCCTAAAACCTTTATAAAAATCTAAAAAATTCGAGAAAAATCACAAAAATATAAGCTCAGTTTATTAGTTTCCTTAGTTTATTTCCTTTAGTTTAAAATTAATTTGGGAAAATTTTGCCACTGTTTGCTATTTTTCATTCCCATTTTAATTTCGGCCAGAACCTTGATTCACTGTTTTCTCTTCATTTAACTTTTAAAACTACCAAAAACATTTAGAAAAACTCCCAAAAATCACAAAAATAGTAGAAAAGTATAAAAAGCCAAAAACATTTTATTTCCTAATTTTTGACAATTTTTGCTTATTTTTGTAAATCCCTTATCCCCTCATTTCTTATATTGTATATATTTCAATATTGAAAAAGAAAATTAAAAAAATATATAAAATATAAAAAGAAAATATAAAATCAGAAAATCAAAAATCAAAATTAAAAATAAAAATTAAAAATTTAAAAAAAATAAAAATTTAAAACGCACAAAAACATTTGCATAGTGTAGACAATACATCACATTCACATTTTGTGTGCATCATTGTTTGATCTATCCTGCCTTGCTCTTTGTGTTGGAACCCTCTACGTACTTGCATCTATGCATCTTTTATGTAGAGTTAAAAATAAATTTGACTCCACATTATTTGTCATTGTTTGATATTTGATTGTGGGTTCATTGTTGATTAAATACGGGATTTTGTAGTGGTCAATACACTGACTGTTGATTCACCTTGTGAATCAATACGACTGCTCTCTGCATCCGTGTTTATCAAATGGCGCCGTTTCCAGGGAGCAACAGCGCATAGTTCGGCTATTTGCTTTGTGTTTGTGATTGCTTGTCTACTTTTGTGGCTTTATTTATTTGATTTTTATTTGATATAATTGTTTGAGCTGTCTAACCCCCTCTCTTTGTTGACTTCGTGCGAGGTACCGCGGATCGAGGGAGGTGCCCCATCTTAGGCGCCTACGCACCCACGTGAAGCCGGCATCTGCCAACCGAGCACCGAGGAGACGAGGGAGGTTTTTGTAGACCGAGCTCTACTTTAGTTGTAGCATTTATTTCCTTGCATTTATTTTTGTAATTTATAGTGAGAGAGAGACTCTTTTATTGTAATAATATAGGTACATAGGACTTTGGACTTTCGGGCCCAATTTCCAAGTGTATGTACACTTGGGGGCTCACCGCGGATTTTTCGATTTTTCATCATATTTCTTATTTTGTTTTTCGATTTTGTTTTCCTTACTTTGTGTGATTGAGCCCTTAGTTTAGGAGTTGCTTGCGATAGATTAAGGCCAAACACCTAATATATTTTCATGTACCTACAGACTCGTTTGGACTTGGTCAAATTTAAACAGTCGCCTCATCATCTTCGAGCCTACGTGCCGCGAGCCCACCCTGTCAAGCGCTACTCCTAAACTCGATGTGTCGAGAAGAGGAGGGGTGAACCTAGACCGGACTCTTGGATTGAGGATCGGTGATCGACTTGTGGTTCTTCACGATAATAGCAATTTCTGAAGCCTAGGGCGATTTCATCGGCTTTGCATTTGCATATAGATAGGTTTCAATTCTGCTGAGCATCTTTGCATGTAGAGTGCTGGAGGCAAGGTGAGCATTTACGCTTTAGCATACATCATCGTTTTACCGCTTGCATTGCTTTTCCGACTCTCTACCTCTGATTTTGATTACCTAGGTGCTAAGTAAAATTGACTCCTCGATAGGTTCGTGCATTTCTCATTAAAAATCGAAAAAAAGTGATAATCAATAAAATTGGGACTGTTAATATCACTTGACCTTAAAATCGAGCGAAAAGAAAAATCTTATATTGGGGCAAGTAATCCCCTCATTGTCTTCGTTTTACATTGCTCGCGCACACACAAAGGTTAGTGCCCAAATTCCATTCAGCCCCTAAGTGTTTGCGCATATTTTGGACTTCTCACCTAACTCTAAAACAGACAAGATAAAAAGACCGCATTTGTGGTCTTCACCGAGTTGAGTAGGTAAATTGAGGGTTTGTTTTGTGAAGTTTGATTGTGCTTGCTTGTGTGTATCCTAGATCTTCTCTGCGCATTTGCGCCTTCTTCTTCACTCTCTTGACTTGACCTTCGTGCTCTCCCGATCATTTTCCTCTTGTTTCGAGATGGACCCCTGGAGCGATTTTTATCCAGATTTTGCGGATTCCTCGTACCCTCCAGCCGGTCCACCTCCCTTTTATCAGGAGGATCCCCCTCCTACTTTTTCTGATTTTTGTACATACCCGCCTCAGCCATAGTATCAGACCTCGGATTTCTACCCACACCCACCTCCATCTCCACCTGTATATTATCCACCTCCACATTCACATCCACCCGAGTCTGACTTGTTGGAGTCACCTCCCTCGATCTCTATAAGTGATATCTTGGACCGAATGACAAAGCGCATTGATTTGATGAATGATAATCTTGCTATTTTGAGGAAAAACCAGATTAATGCTCCTTTCGTCGAGGATACGGATCTACTTGTGGGAGATCATGGGAGCTTGCAATCGCCCAAGATACAAAAAATGGGAAAATTTTAAAAATCCAAAAAGAGTCCGGGAGACCTTTGGTTGATTCAGACCGTGAGAAGAGTGCCCATCTGCCAGACTTTTTGACCACACATCCATTCACACATTGTCCTACCTTTGACCCCGAGGATGTCGCTGTACAAACTGCTCTTGGCATGCCTCGTGTATATGTTGATTCCGACTTCCTCCCTTGTATGGAGGAAGTCCAAAAATTCAAAAAAATGTTGACTGAACCCGAAGTGGTGGCTACTATTCATGAGATTATCCGTGCCCCACTTCAACAGACCATGACTGATTTATCTGCCCCTCTTCCCAAGAAGAGAAAGCGGAGGAGCAGATCTGAGCGTCATATCTTGACCATGGACACTGCCCACGCCATCACACACCGCCCCATTCCTAGAAAGAAGAAAACAGCTACTCTTTTCGTCACTTGCACCATCTCCGACTATACTAGTGATCACACTCTCCTGGATGACGGTGCATCTATTAGCATATTACCCTTCTCGCTGGTACAGTCTCTTCTCTTAGGGCCTCTCAAGAAAACCAGGATAATCGTTCAGTTTGCTGATGGATCTATCAAGAGGCCGAAGGGTATCCTTGAAAACACCGTCATTTCTATTCTGGGCACGAGCTACCATGTTAACTTTGTCGTGGTCCCCATGGAGAACTACACAGGGGAGCCATCTCCAATCATCCTGGGACGACCATTCCTCTCCTCTGCGAGGATCGTTATTGACTATGGATCAGGAGAGATTCGCTTTCGTCTTGTTGACGAAAGCAAAGCGTTGATCACCACACCTATAGTTGACCAGAGACCTGCACCTGATGCACCTTCACCTATTCCAGCTGACTCTGAGGCCTGTGACCGATCTGATTATATTAGAGATGCTTGCTTAGCGACCGTTGATGAGACCCGACGAATCCCTCGAAAGGGGAGGAAATCGGAAAGCATAGACCTCGCAGTTCCTCCTTCTGGTGTGTGGCGATGTGTTGATGAAATCCAAAGTATTTACGTGATTGATCCCATTGAGCGGAGGACAGATACCAAGACTAGGCAGGACGAACCTGGTTTGACTACTTCCACTGTCAAGTCCGCTCCTGGTCACTCCAAAGTAAAGATGATTGAGGTCGGTTATGATGCTACCCATTATTTTGAGAGATTCAGGCCTCTTGATGAAGAAGATGATCCGAGTGAGATTCTTGAGGACGAACAGAGTTCATATACTTCCACTGATGATTTCGTTCCTTTTGATTTTAACCTGGACGATCCCTCGTAGGACGACTCCGATTACACTTCTTCCGAGGATGATGAGTTTGTCCCATTCCACTTTGACATCAGCGAGACTTCCAAGGCCATACCTGACCACACTTCTTCCACTCGCCCGTCTGCGCCTTCACACCATAGGACCACCAAGGGCGAACCTAGCCAGACTACTTCCATTGACCAGTTCGTGCCTTTTCGATTTGATTCCACTGAGGGCCTTCACTCTGTCGACCCTGATCGGCTTCCGTCCACTGTGGACCCCGATGTCGACCTGCACCACACTAGATCTATTCCTCAGCAGTCTCGCAAGGAGGTTAGCTTTCAACCTTCCTGATCCTATATAGATCCATCTCTATTGTATATTCCCTTGTGTACCCTTGTTCTCTCTCCTGTATTGCTCGTCCACCCATTCTCGCGTTTGCCTTGCTTAGGACGTACTTTGTCCTAAGTATAGGGGGTGGATGAGCCGAGTGTTCATTCATCATTCCGTCTTATCACTCCTATTGGTTGCCTATACTTAGGCTTCTTTTACCCTAAGTATAGGGGAAGTGATGTGTACATTCTTCCATATCTCTTCTTCCATATGTTGATATCTTTTCTTCTTTTCCTTTTCTATATTCCGTATCTATCAAAAAGGTGCCGCCCCTCGTAGACAGTTTTTTATACTTAGGATGTACTTTGTCCTAAGTATAGGGGGGTGTGCACCCCGAGTTGTTCTATTCTTTGATCCTCTCCATTGTCTCCTCTTCTTGTCTATACTGAGGGATATCTTACCCTAAGTATAGGGGGAGACAATCTGAGTACGATCTGTTCATTCCCACCATTGACCCTCCCTACTTTGTGTACAGTCTGCTATACTTAGGATTATTTGATCCTAAGTATAGGGGGGACGGTCAACTTCTCATTCGTTTATTGATTTGTTCATTCATTTCTTTATCTATTCTTTAGACTTGTCTATACTTAGTACGAGTTATGTCTTCTCTTTTCTCTCCGATCTATGAGGACATAACTCAAGCTATGTATAGGGGGGTCGTATATACTACATATATACCTTAGCCATAACTCGTACTTTCGTATTGTCTTAATAATATGGCTAATAATTCTTTAAATTTTATTAAAAACCTTAATAAAAAGATGCTATTATTCCTCAAATTCTTTTTGTATTTACTGATTAGTAAATCAGGTGAAAATGTTTTTTGCAAAATGTTTGAAAAATAGTTTGAAAATCTTTGTAAAAATCTTTTGAAAACTATTTGAAAAACGTTTTGTTACATGTTTTCAACCTTTGTAAAAGATTTTGATTATAAAATTATTTCCTTTGTGTGAAATAAAATGTTTGAAAAATGATTTGCAATTGGTTTGAAAAATGGTTGCAAAAATATTTGAAAAATCTATCGATACTGTTTGGAAAACCTTTGCAAAATGATTTTCAAATGTGTGTACATGTTTGTAAAATGTTTGTAAAAATTATTTTGGACTATAGGTTTCAAAAATTGTTTGAAAAACTTGTGTCAAATAAGTTTGAGGAATACTTACATCTCATCTAAAATTCACTATATATTTATAAAAATTGATCACTTACCCTTGTAAATTCTTAAAATTCACTTCTTGTATATATAAGAAGCACTCCTGTGTAAATATTTGTACCTATTTTTTAGCCAAAATCTTTTATTTTCAAAAATCCCAAAAACATTTGCAAAATTAAAATCCAAAAACATTTGAAAAATCTTTTTGAAAAATACAAAAAAATGCATATGCATCATCATCATCTTTTTAAAAAATCATAAAAAGTTCAAAACCTTTGAAAATTGCATAACAAAAATATTTTCTGTATAGCATAGCATTCGCATTTTTCGGATTGAGTTTGATAGTTGAACGAGTCTAAGTAAAATCCGTAAATCTACCTAATTAACAGGAACCTTATAGGAACTGGAATTGAGGTACTTCAGGTCAAGTTGACTTAATTCTTTGAGGATCATGAGACTTGGTTCAATGGATTCTTGACTGCCTAAGTAGAGTATTTCGGAGCACACACACGACTCTTGTTGATAATGACCTAACTTGGACACCTGCTCCTTTCACATGGCTCAACTCAGTTGGAGTGGTGAGGAGGTTGGATTTGTCGGTATGAGACGCACACAGGTGGAAACACTTGTCCTTCTCTAGGGAGGAAAGTGCGCCCACCCCGTCCAGTAATGATGAGTTTCGAGGATAGGAGATCGTGGGTTGCAATAAAGCTTCAAAAGAGGGATAGTCTACTGGCTCAAGAGGAAAAACTCCTTATGTGAATGCTTCTATATATAGTATTCAAAAAAATACAAAAAGGGAAAACTCCAAAAAAGTGGACAGGTCTGTACTAAAATAAAAATGCCTGCCGGAGTGTACATATGTTGTATAGTCGAATAAGCAAGCTTGAACTTCAAAGTTAAATCATGCGAGCCTGCAGCTAGATGACTTGACTACACTGGTCTTGCATCCTAGGATAGGTAGCTACACTGGCTACCGTCCATTCTTCTCTTCACCCCATCCTCTTGGAACGGTTGCCACTTGAACTTAGAAGGGAATACCCTGCTCCTTGAGGGATGAGTTGTTGGATTGGGGAATCATTGGGTTGTCATATTGGAGAAGTCAGTCTCTTTGTCATTTCAGTTGGGGAGAGTCACCATCACTTACACTATACGAGTCAGATTCACAGTCGTAAGGGTTTGCGTATGAGTTGAAATATTTCTGACCTGGCTATTGAGGAGACTTGAGCAGAGTTTTGGGATTCTCAAGGACTGTTGGATTTCAGATCCGGTTCTCATTAAGGTTCCGCCCGCACTAAAATTCAAAAGGTCTGACTTAAGCTCCAAACTTTGATTTTGTGAAGACAAGTTTGATAATTAAATTTAATCCACCTTTCTTCTTTTTCTTTTCTTTGTTTTCTTTTCTGCACTTATTGCATAAGTGTTTGCCAGGGACTAGCAAAGGTAAACTATAGAGGGATGATGAAGCCACATTTCATCATCTTTATTCTATCATTTTGGCATCAAAAACCCTAGCAAATGCGTGTAAATAGCATTAAATCCATCATCTTAGCATTCATGCATGTGCATATAAATAGTGTACAAAATACTGTAATTAAAGCCAAAATTATAGAATAAATAAAAGAAAAGAAAAAGAATAAAATATTGTAAATAATTTATGACCTAAAACCCCGAGACCTATGCATCTTGATGAATAGGTTGACCAGGAATAAAGTAGGGGGAGATAAGGGTCAAAATACAATAAAAACCCCTTTGATTTAATTCATTCTTTATTCATTTTGGGACCCTATTTTTGGTTCCACTTTTTATACCTCAAATAAAGAAATTTTAAACACGAAAGTTTTAGATAATTAAATAAAGAAAAATACAAAATTGATTTCACTGAAAAATAATGTACAAATAAAAAGTTATGGTCTGAATAAGATTCCAGAACTCCAACTTCCCAGATACATGCAAATAAAAACTCGAAATGTACCAAACTCACCTTCAATTGTATATAGCTTGAAATATTCTATTTAATGGAGGTGGTTTCATATTTTTCGGAGTTACGGCGTGAAAGTTGAGTTTTGGACCCTTGTAGTATACTTGTACAAGATTAAAATATTCATTTTATTATGTATTCAATATTTTTATAATTTTATATTTTTATAATTGGGAAAGGGGTGGCTGCACCGGGTGGTGCAGCTAAGTGGCTGCACCCGCCCTCCCAGCCGTCTGATCGTCAAGATCAACGGTGATCCGCACAGCCGACCCGCGCCCAGGCGCGCCTGATCCGCGCGTGATCTGCCCGCGTGATCTGCGCCGTTGATCTTGACGATCAGACGGCTGGGAGGGCGGGTGCAGCCACTTAGCTGCACCACCCGGTGCAGCCACCCCTTTCCCTTTATAATTTTGTAAATATTATGTATAGTATATATGTACATTAAAACTGGAATAAAAACACAAATAAAATACAAAATAAAATACTTCCAACCTCCATCTCCGGCCTCCTGGCCGTGAGGTTCTACCTCGGGTCTACATCCCTTGAGGTCCGTTTTTAGTCATTTTTTTTGCTTTAGTTTCGTTCCCAGTAGTCTCAGGATCACTTTACACCTATCCATTTCGATTCAAGCTCCACCGATCACCACCGTACCCCCCTCGTCGGAGCTAGCTCCAGCGAGCTTCTCCCTCATCGTTTTCGCCTTCTACCGCAGCCAGGAGGGGCGAGGCATTTTACCCTCACCCTCCTTAACGTTTCTTGCAGGTACCTTGAACGAGGAAGGCACTAGAAGGAGTTTTGCGAGAGGTCGGAGCTTCCTGGGGCCCCCATGCGTCTTTGATGTCGCGGCGACTCCACAACGTTCCTCCACTCATTTTGCCTTCCCCAGTCAATAGAGCATCACCGCAGGAGCTTATTGGGCCATTTTGAAGCAAAAAGGATCATCGAAGAATCAGGATCGAGCCGGAGAAACCTCGCTGCGGCGGTGTTCTTCCCCGTTCGTCCACCTGCCTCCGCAACCGTCGATCGGGCCGTGTTCTTCCAGGCGTGTAGCAGCCGTAGGATCTTGTGAAGCCCCAGCCGTCTGATCGATATCGAGGATCTAATCTGGGCCGTGGGGCACGAATCGGCATCGCGCAACGAGGAACCGACGCGTGGCATAAGTGACTGATCTTCGACCGTTGGATTCCGCAAGCGAGGGTATTTTGCGAATCCACCCTCGTCCCTTTTTGTATTTAATTAGTAGAACTTAAACTTTCAGCTGTTGTTAAATAATTTTTGTAATATTTAGGAACCACCCCCCGCACTTTCCTTTATTTATAAAAAGGTCCTCGGCCACGTCACCTCACGTGCCCGTGCGCGTGAGGCGCGTGGCCATTTTGCAGAGAGGTCTTCGGCTTTTGTGGTGTTTTTTTTAGTCCTAAACTTTCATCGATAGTTATATTATTTCTGGACATTTTACAATATAGCCCCCGAGGTTTTCGATAATTGCATCCGTGCCCCTACCAGGCGCGCGTGCTTGCGCACGTGCGTTCGGTGTTTTTGCGGGGAAGCCCTTGCGAATTTGGGTATTTTTCATTTGTCCAGAAACTTTTAAATTAGTTATAAGTTTTGTGTAAAAATTGCAGTTATGCCCTCAGACTTTTATGTATTTACAGTTAGGTCCCTGCGAGGCTACGTATTTTTGTATGCTTTGTCTATTTTTCCATGCATTGACAAAATCCCAAAAATTCCACAAAAATTTATTTAAGCTCCTGTTGCATCACTCTTTCACGCTATATTTTTGCATTGCATTTTTATTGCATTTTAATATTTATTAAAAATCAAACACATGCATTTTTCCTACTGTTTGCATTAGAAAATCCATAAAAATTATAAAAACATTTTGAAAAATTACAGAAAAAATTTATATTTTGCTTGTCTTATCATACCCTAGTGTCAATCCAAAAACCACTAAAAATTTCAAAACAAAAACCTTAAAAATTAGAAAACTCCTAAAAACTTCATAAAAATCTAAAAAATTCTAAAAAAATCACAAAAATATAAACTCAGTTTCTGTAGTTTCCTTAGTTTATTTCCTTTAGTTTAAAATTAATTTGGGAAAGTTTTGCCACTGTTTGCTATTTTTCATTCCCATTTTAATTTCGGCTAGAACCTTGATTCACTGTTTTCTCTTATTTTAACTTTTAAAAATACCAAAAACATTTAGAAAAACTCTCAAAAATCACAAAAAAATAGAAAAGTATAAAAAAAACCAAAAACATTTTATTTCCTAATTTTTGACAATTTTTGCTTGTTTTTGTAAATCCCTTATCCCCTCATTTCTTATATTGTATATATTCCAATATTGAAAAAGAAAATTAAAAAAATATAAAACATAAAAAGAAAATATAAAATCAGATAATCAAAAACCAAAATTAAAAATTAAAAATTAAAAATTAAGAAAAATTAAAAATTTAAAAACCACAAAAACATTTGCATAGTGTAGACAATACATAACATTCACATTTTGGGTGCATCATTGTTTGATCTATCCTGCCTTGCTCCCTGTGTTCGAACTCTCTACGTGCTTGCATCTATACATCTTTTATGTAGAGTTAAAAATAAATTTGGCTCCACATTGTTTGTCATTGTTTGATATTTGATTGTGGGTTCATTGTTGATTAAATACGGGATTTTGTAGTGGTCAATACACCGACTGTTGATTCGCCTTGTGAATCAATACGACCGCTCTCGATTCCGCGTTTATCACATACCTTAACCATTTAGATTAGTCATGGACTTCATCCATATCTGACTGCAAATATCACATTTTTTATTTGTGTAACTTATCTTTGGATCATTATTTGGTAACTTGTAATACTCTTACTTGAAATCATTAGTTGAAAATCATTTGCAAAAAAAATACTCATGCATCATTTATAAAAGTAATCTCAAATTATAAGTTCAATATAATCCTTTACGTTGATTGTATGGTCTTCAATTTTTTATTACAGATTATTGAAGTTCTTTAACTTTGATTTGATTGAGTGATCTTCATATAGTCTTTTCTTTACATGAGATCTATATTACCAAATTTCGAGCCATAATTTAAATGTTGAGGGCCAGTGCGTGACAAAACACAAACATGAGAGGGTAAACAATTGAGATGGAATACGTAAGTATAAAAAATCCGAACCAATCCGATCCAATCTGTAATCCGATGGGTTGGATTGGTTTGGATTTAGATATTTGATGGATTGGACTGGATTGGAAAAAGTTAAAATCTGTTAAGGTTGGATTGGACATGGATTAAGCTAAAATCCGATCCAATCCAATCCATGTGCACCCTTAGTAGGAGTTTCTGTTTCAAACGAAACTTAAATGACATAATATATGAATATAGTGATGAATTTTCACCATTTTAATTTAAAAAAATAAAAAATGGACGAAAAAAACCAAATTAACTCCCCCAAAAGTCAGTCTGAATATCCACGTGTGAGTTTGTGTACACATCTCTCTCTTGCTCTCCCTCTCCGTATGAACAATCCAACCATTAAGCTGATAACATTAGAAATATGATTTATACAATACACATTGACACTTCATGGTCGTCGTCCCCCTCTTTTTTCCATGGTCGCTCGGTCGAATTCCCAATGTTCATCATATTATTATGTTTATCCTCGTATCTTCCATTTAATTTATTTCATACTCGACAATTATACAATTCGTGATTCGTATATGAGTATCTAATATATTCTCGAATCCAACGATATTGTCCTGTAATTCGTAATCGATCCATATCATTATCCATATTTGTATCCGGTATTTAAGGAAACTGGTATAAAATTATAAATATAAAATATATTTGCATTTAGTTTTTAGGGAAACATATATAAATATAAAAAGGATAAAATGGGGCTGCATTAACTTGGCTCCCCCGCTCCATTTTCCCTTTTTTTTTTTGAAAATTTCTTCCGTTACATGAATATTCATCATTATATCTCTATGTTATGCTATTCAAATTTCGTCCGAAACAAAGATTCCAACGACCTCCATCCAGACAAGGTCGGTTTTAGCAATTCTGTTACTGTTAAAAAATGATCTTCTAGATATAGGCCATAAGAGTCTCTGTTTCGCACGAAATTTGAATATTATAATATAGAGATATAGTGATGCATATTTACGAAAGAAATTTTAAAAAAATAAAAAATGAAGAAAATTAGGCGGAGGAACCAAATTAGCTCCCTCTGAGGGACAATCCTATTAAACCCATATAAAAATACCCATATAGGATTCGATTACGACCCCACACATCACTCCAAACGAGCATAGTCGAAGAGCTGTGTTAGGATTACTTGTATTGATCATAGAATTTCTTTGGTATAATATTTTTTAATTATATCTAAAAAAATTATTAATATAAAAAAATACTATAATTATAAAAAATGTTAATATAACACCTAATAAATATCACATCACATCACAATTATCACTCTAATACTCTAAACAACTACTATTCTCAAGGGATACCCCGACTCAACCCAACCCTGTTACCGGACCTGGTTCTCAAACACTTGCATTCCGGAAGACTTCCCGTTAAAAAGGGGACACAAGATTAGGCTCCGTTGGCCAAAGTTTTACGAGAGAAGAGATCCAACTGCTTACAAAAGGGAGCACATCATGATTACAATTTTAATGTTATTTTTTTTGGAATGAAGGCGGTTAAAATTTTTTTAGTGAGGAAAACATGGAACCCACATCCCGGCTTCCTAACTCGGAATTTAACCTAACCCCATACCTAAACATGGTTTACATCATGAATAACAAAATTGCTTGTTTACGGGTTAGCCTAGATATTCCGAATGTAACTTACATTTGATTCTGATTTACCCCCATCTTCACTCATATGTTTCTTGGTTGGAATTACTGAGCATGTCTCGTATTTTCTTTATTATAATATATCAAAACATCGTATATAGGGATCTTTTCGAATGAGGTGGGGTCTCACCACTTTTGTGGTGAGACATCAACGAGATTCATCAGATCACAATCCAATGGTATGTAATGTCAAAAAGGGTATTCCAGTCCTTTTGTTTCGAGTTAAATTTGGAGTTCATTTAATAATGTCGGTACCATTTTTTGCTCGTTTTAATTAAAAAATTGCAATTCCTTTATTTGTCAATTTTGAAAAATGTTCTCAGCAAATGTAATTTAATGCATATATTTGTAAGCACGGGTGAGATTATGTGGAATTTAAATTCAATTTTGTAAAATTCAAACAATATGTTTTTTAACATTTTCAATCGATAGTTTTTTTGTGAAATTCTTATTTTCATTTGTAAATTTTGTGTCTCCCTTTGTAAAAGTTCTTAATCAGTTGTAGTTTCTTCCAACTGCTTTGTAAATTTCATGTTTTATATCTTTGTATGTGTAAATGTCATGTTTTATATCTTTGTATGTAAATATTGTATGGATTTTTGCAATTGTTCCATGATCCTTTGTAATTGTTACGTAATTCTTTGTGAAATTTTTAGTTGATTGGTAATATTTATGTGGAAATCCGTAAAATAAAAAGAAGAATGTTAGAATCTGATAGCATGTAAAAAAATCCTATGAGATTGTAAAAAATGCCCAATATACGTAAAAACCATTCTATGATTTTGTAAAACAAGTGATATTTGCAAAAAAATATAACATGTGCTCTAATATGTATAATCATACCATAATCCTCCTAGCGTGGTGGTCGTAAAGTCACACACCTCCCTCCTAGCAGTCATGCCTCCCCTTCTCCTCCTTCCTCCTCCGCCTTCCTTCGTGACATGCCCTCCCTTCACAACCTCCTCCCCCACGCATAGGGACGATGGGAGCTTCCACGCACACATATCCCCTTCCTTCTATGCCTTCTCCTCCGCGTCCACCTATGCCCTCTCTCCTCCTCCACCTCCTCCTCCATGTTGGTCATACCATCCCTCCTCCGCCTCATCCTCCACATGCGGTCGTGTCCTCCCTCCGCTGCAAGTTTTCTCGTCTCCACTCTATGTTGCACACCGCCGGAGTGGGATCCTACCACCACCATCGTGAGAGAGAGAATGGAAATATAATGGCTCACCACAAAAATTGGATCTAGGGTTGACACATTCTATTTTAGAATTGGCAATAACGAAAATGGACTTTTCATCAATAACAAATTATCTAACTCCATTTAATCTCGACCATGTGATTAAGATCTAAAAGTCCATATTGATTGCTCGTCACAAAAGCAGTGAGACCTCATCTCATTTAAAGTTTCTCCTATATATGTGTAAAATGTGTGTGCCTACGAGGGAGTTAGCTTGGCTAAACCCACCATTTTTTATTTCTTAAGTTATTATTCTGAAAAAATAAATTTAGATCATTATATGACACCATGCTTTTAGTCAAATTTCATGTAAAAACAAGCATTCCTAAGCCATCCGTCAAGACAGACGAATTTTAACGATCTCAAAATTACTGAAATTGACCTAGTTAGATAGATATGTTAATGTTTATTTTATACGAAATTTGAATGATAACATATTGTCATCTAGTGGGCTAAATTCCCTAGTTGTTCTCAGAAAATAACTTACCAAATGGAAAAAAAGAGTGGGTGTAGCCAAATTTACTCCATAATGAATCATTAATTGGCTATTTTAATATCATTGTGTTGTAATACAACCAACTATCAACTTATCATAACTAAATCAATATATCTCTGTGAAGAAGACTAAGTTTAATTTATCTTGGGTAAGTCCAAGGTCGAACCCAAGGACACGAGCTATCAATGTAATCAACTAAATTCTAATACCTATCTTAAGTAATCATTAAATTATCTAGGTCAATAATATACCCAAAAGGATTTGAAACAAAATATATGAACATAATGCATTTTTTATTTGATTTCATGCATGTTAATTTTAAAGACAGAATGCAACTACAGGTGATAGAATGCAATACAAATATTAATTCATTGATGTGCCCATGAAATGATCAATTAATTAAGCAACAATTACAACATCAAATTCATGCCTAATTTGATGCATATAATAATTTAAAGATCCATCAATGACATTTAAATGAACAATGAATGACACATTGTGTCTCCAAATAATTTGTCATGTTTCAAGTGATAACTCATAAATTAATTAATGTCATTATAGCCATGTCAGAACCAGCCTATATCATACACAAACCCTTATGACTATGAAGCTTAATTGTACAGTGTAAGTGATAGTGGCTCTTCCCAACTGAAAATGACATAGAACTGACTTCTCCAGTATGACAACCTAATGATTCCCCAATCCAACAACTCTTTCCTCGAGAAGCGAGACATTCCCTTCTAAGTTCAAGTACATCCAACTCAAGAGGAGGAGGTGAAGAGAAGAATAGACGGTAACCGGTGTAGCTACCTATCCGGGGATGCATGACTAGTGTAGTCAAGTCATCCAGCCGCAGGATCGCATGATGTCTGACTTTTGAAGCTCAAGATTGCTTATTGGCTATACAACATATGTGCACTCTGATAGACATTTTTATTTTCAATCAGGCCTGTCCACTTTTTTGGAGTTTTTTTAATACTAGATACATCATCATTTACATAAGGAGTTTTTCCTTTTGAGTTAGAAGATTATCCCTCTTTTGAAGCATTAGTGCGACCCACACTCTCCTATCTTTAGACATCGATGCCACTGGACGAGTTTGGGTGCACTTCCCTCCCTAGATGAGGACGAATGTTTCCACTCATGTGCGTCTCATACCTGCAAATCCAATCCCCTCACCACTCTAACTAAGCTAAGCCGAGTGAAAGGTGCAAGTGTTCAAGTTACATCATGACTGACAAGAGTCATGTGTGCATCTCGAAAAGTTCTAGTTAGTTAGTTGAGATGTCTTGAACTCAGCTCCGTCGAATACGCATTAAAATGAAATTGAAATTACTTAAATCGAATTCAAATGCTCGAAATAAAGCTATTTTAGTCAAAGGCATAAATGCAAGAAAACATATAAAAAATTATTTACACAAACATCACAATTAAGTCCCATCAGGGGCACATTTGTAATTTAATAAAGCCATGAGGTTGTATTTGCAATATTTCTTCATGCACGTGGGCCATTCGCTAATATCAAGAGTCGACAGTTTGGTTGTGCAAATAGCCTTAGGCGACGTGCATTGCACGCATCTAACTGAACCTAACTGTAATTTGAAGAATCTTCATGGGCGTCAGCTGTAATTTTCCCAACCTGCACATGTTATACACGTGTGCGGAGGCTGGGAGTAAGGCGTGTATCGAGGCAGGCGGCTCGAGCAACGTGGGCAACCCAAGTATCTCCAATAAAGACTCAGACCCACCAAACTAGTTGGTCCTGAAGTAGAGACCTGGAAGGCGTATGAGTCCTTCGATCGAGATGTTCAGACAATACATGTAGCTCGATGTGGCCTCCTCCTCCGTCGCACAGCGGTGATGACGGGGCTCCAACAAGGCAACACTTACTCCTTTGTAGACCTCAGACTTCCCTGACCTTCGGTGAAGGTCACGGAGATGCGAGGGAACACTGGGTCCGCTTGGATCAATGGAACGTGGCTTCTTCATAGGAGCACATGCTTGAGATAAGAACTCCTTTCAAAGCTCCAACCAATGAAGAAGGATCTGCAAAAAAGGTTAAGAATAGTCGAAGAGCACTTCTGCAAGTGGGTAGAGGTGAATGGGGGGCCAAGACACGGAGCAAGTGAGGATCCCAGGTGGTTTCCTCCATTGTTGCTGGAGGAGAAAGGGGGTCACGGGAAGGTTCTAGAGGATGGAAAGGACGAGTGACACCTCCTGTGAGGATCAGAGAACCTCAGTGAAGGTTGGAGGCCAGTTGAGGTGATAGGAGGAGGTTTGTGCACGTCTAGAAAATCAAAGAAAATGCAAAGAAACAAAGCTAACATTAACTGGAGATTGAAGATAATCGTTGGTGGTCTGGATAGTCTTGGGTTGAGATCAAGATGAACCCCGGTCATCGATTAACCTAGTCAGCCTACCATGAAGCTTGAATGATTGTCAGGGCAACATAACATGGCTGGACGACGATGGGTCACACCAAGACTTTGAGTAATCATGGCATCGTCAATCCTCCTTCTCTCTGTCACGAAGGAAGGAGAGATGATAGGAAAGAGCCTATGTGAAGTGGACTACCGCCGAAGGCATGCGGTAGAGGAGTATTTGAAAAGGGGAAGCTTGGTTTACATGTGGTTGCGGGTGGAAGTTCAATCGCCTCCTATTGACCATAGGTTGGAGGAGCGAGGGAGTTAGGGTCAAGGCATGGAGGTGGATAGTTAGGGATTCGATGTGGCATGGTTGGTTGTTAAAAAGGATGATCATGGAGGTTAGGATAAATGGTTGAAGTTGAGTGGTTTAATAGGTGTGATGTGCGGGAGAGGGGTGGTTAGGAGGAGGATGATGGAGTAGAACTCTCTGATGGGGGTCCATTAGACTGTCTCGGATTGAGAAGAAGTGGAGGGACTAGATTACTCTGATCAAAGTATATCAGAGGGTCCGTGATGAGGCATGATAAAGGGACCTGGTGAGAATTGTCGATACAACTAGATGGCTGAGAAGGGAATCAAAGTGGATGGCCCCGATCATATCCATCGAGATGGAACTGACAGTCGAGAAGGCACATGCATGGAGAAGAAAGGTTGGATCACGTGGCATCTCCAGAGAGAGCCACATGGCCCAATAGGAAAAAAAGGACAAAAAAGGAAAAAAAAGAAAAATATGCACATGATTCAAATAAGAAAGTGTTGAACATGAAAGTTGTAGATTTTTCAAGATCCACAAGTTTCATCTAGAATACAAAGTCAGAATTGCAATTTATAAATAGATATATTTTGTAAGTATTAAAAATACTTCTTTTATTTCTTTTAATATTTTTATATTTTTGATTTGTAATTAATGTTAGAATAAATATGCATAATATTAAACTAAATTTTATGATATTTTTTAGAATGATAAAATGCATAAAATAAAAGTACAATAATAAGATTATTTATGCACATTAATTGGGATTAATTATATATAAGGTGTTAAGCGTTAAATTTAGTTAATTGGGGCTGAATCTTATTGAATAATTTAAGTAAGAGGAATAATAAATGAAATATATGATGATAGATCATGGATTTATCACTCCCAGTACTTAAACATTGCTTGTCCTCGAGCAAATAAAGAATGAAGAAGTTGGACTAATCTTTGACTATGCATGTGAATGTACAAGACTTGATTCCTTAATAAGTCTGGATTTTAGTGATCATAAAATTCTAAGCTAAACCAAGATCTAGTTAAAAGGAATCCAATTGTCCTAAGAATCATACTCTCTGTGTATACGTATAGAGAAAGGATATGACATTAAGTGTAGACTCTGTTTATAATTGTTGTATCGAACCGTCACTCAAAGTCCCAATTCAAGAGACTCCTCAAGACCCAATCCTCAACACTAGGGAATAAATCATTTATTGCATCCATTCCACTGTCTCTTTAGTTGTCAAACTTAATAGTGAACATGGAAGGCTAGTTGATGGAGGGCATAGGTTTCTGCCTTTTCTTCTCTCCTTCTCATTGAAACAATGATTCTTTCAGGTGCTTTATTAATGCAACTCATATTTTTTTGTTGTTAATCAGTATGTCCACCAAGAGAATGTTGAGACATATGCACTTGTTTTCCTGAGGATACACCATGATGTGTCTTTTTTGAGTATATGTCATACTTTTTAACACTCGGACTTATCTTTTCTTCTCTCCCTCTCATTGGAACAAGGATCCTCTCATGTACCTTATTAACCCAACAAATGTATTTTTTTGTTATTAATCAGTGTGTCCATCAAGAGAATACTGAGCCGTCTGCACTTGTTTTCTGGGGATACACCGGGGTGTCTTTTTTGAGCATCTATCATACTTTTCAACACCCAGACTTGTATCACTATATGATACAGAGTCCTTTTGGGTGACAGCACCTTTGGTGGAAGTTTTTTGAACGTATCTTTGTAGGGTAAGAGTTTTTCTATGTCTTTCTCTTTCTTTTTCATTTAATTTTTGACTAGCTCCACTGATTTTACCAAGTTAATGTACATTGATCAATATTTTTTTTTAATTTCATCGCACCCCAGCACTTAGGTCAATATCACAAGACAATATAAGAACTTGTTCTCATATTGGCTAAGGTGTTGATACTCAGGTGTCATGAAACCTTCGTGATTTTATCCCATCTTCAAGCATCATTAAATCATGTCCAAACTCAAATCCCATATCTTAGCTCCTCAAGTGAAATCTCAACTCATCACATCATATCTTCAAGCGTACATGTGAGGTGTTGATCATATTCTTTAAGGTAAAGACTAAGTGAGCAATATAGTACACACAACTTTCAAACTAGGAAAGTATGAATTATTAAGTCATAAACCTTAATGAATAAGGCTGGTTAACTCTGAATCTTAAGACCTCATAAACCAAATGTTCTTCATTCCTCAAATCTTGAGTGAGAGTGAAAAATACCATGGATTAGACCAATTCATTTAGTGAGTATTTTTATGACTTTTAATTTTCCATTTTTTGTTATTATATTATATTTTTTTAAATAAAGTTAGATTTAATTACAAAACATTTGTTAGTCTCATTTACACCCGCATTTTGAAAAAAAAATTGAAAACATTTTTACAAACGATGTAACATAAGTATAGATTTTCCAAACAATTTACAAATGATTTTCAAAACAAGTAAAATCTTTATTTTTCAAATCATTATAAATCATTTTTCAAAGATAATGTCACATATCCATCTGATGAATCGCTAATTGGTTATTTTAATATCAATGCATTGTGATACAACCAACTATCAACTTATCAGAACTAAGTCGATATATCTTTGTAAAGAGGACTTAGGCTAATTTATCCTGGATAAGTCCAGGTTCGAACTCATGGATATGAGCTATCAATGTGATCAATTAAATTCTAATATATATGTTAAGTGATTATTAAATTATCTAGGTCAATAATGCACATAAAATGATACAAAATAAAATATACGAATATAATTCATTTTTATTTAATTTCATGCATGTTAATTTGAAGGATAGAACATGTGATGGAATGCAAACAAATGTTAATTTGTCAATATGCTCCTGAAATTATCAATTTACAATTACATCATCAAATTCATGCTTAATTTGATGCATAGAAAATTAAAGATCTGTCAATGACATTAGAATTAATAAATGAATGACACTTCATATATCCAATTAATCCATCATGTATCAATTGTCAACTCATTAAGTAATTGATGCCATTAGCTAGCTAATCAAACAAGCATTAAAATGAAATTGACATAACTGAAATCGAAGTTCAAATGCTCAAAATAAAGTTATTTTAGTCTAGAGGCATGAGCACAAGAAAACATAAAAAATAATTATAAAAACATCACAATCTAGTCCTATCATTGGCACATTTGTAATTTAATAAAGCTACGGTGCCTTATTTGTAATATTTCTTCATGTGTGGTGGCCATTTTGCATATATCAAGAGTCGACAGGCTGGCAGTGCAAATAATCCCATACGCGCATGCCTTGCACATGCCTAGCTAGAACTAACTGCAATGTAAAAAATCATCACGGGCATCGATTATAAATTTCCTGACCCGCACACGCTATGTACGCGCACAAAACCTAGGAGTGCATCATGGATCGGAGCAGGTGACTCGGGCCACGTGGCATGACCCGAGTAGCTTCGGTGGAGGATCAGACCCACCGAGTCAACTGTTTCTGAAGCAAAGACCTGGGCGTCATATGAGCCATCCGATCGACATGATAGGATGATACATGTATCTCGATGTGGCCTCCTCCTCCCGTGTCACACGAAGGCGATGCTGGGGATCTAGCGAGGCAACACATGCTCCTTTGTCATCCTTCGAGCTCATTGAGAATCCTCAGACCTCTTTGACTTTTAGCGACGGTCACGAAGATGCGAGGGAACTCCGGAGCTGCTTAGAGCAGAGGAACGAAACACCATTGTAGGAGCACATGCTCTGGATCAGACCTCCATTTGAATCTTCAACCAATGAAGAAGGACATGCAAAAATGGTTAAGTATAGCTGAAGCGTGCTTGCGTGATTGAGGTGTGGTGAATAGGGGCTAAGACACAGAGAAAGTGATGGTCCCAGGTGGTTTCCTCCACCATTTCTAGAGGAGAAAGGGGTGAAATGGGGGAGGATTTTGGAGGAAGGAAAATGCGAGTGACACCTCCCGCGAAAGCCAAAGACCCTTGATGAAGGTCGAGGGTCAGTGGAGGTGATGAGAGGAGGTCCATACAGGGCTAGAAAAACCAAAGAAAATGCAAAGAAAGTAAAGCTAACCTTACTTGGAGATTGAAGATCATCACTGGTGGTTGCGATTGGCTTAGGTTGAAGCTCAAGATGAACCTTCGATCATTGCTAACCTAGTCAGCCTACCAGGAAGCTCGAACAGTTATTAGGGACAAATGTAGCATGGCCGGATGACTATGGATCACACCAAGGCTTTGAGTCGTCATGGCGTTGCCAATCCTCCTTCTCTCTATCATGGTGGGAGAGAGACATTGGGCAAGAGCCCACGTTATGGTGGTCAGCCGATGAAGGCGCATAATGGAGGAGTATTTGAAGAGGGTGAGCTTGGTTTCTAGGTGGTTGTGGATGAAAGTTCAACTACTTCCCCTTGATCGGAGGTTGGAGGAGCGAAGGAGTTAGGGTCAAGGTGTGGAAGTGGGTGGTTAGTGCTTCGACGTGGCGTGGTTGGTTGTTGGAGAAGATGATCGGGGAGGTTAGAAGAAATGGTTGAAGTTGGGTGGTTTCCTAGGTGCGACATGCGGGAGAGGGGTGGTTAGGAGGAATACGATGGAGGAGAACCACATGATGGGGTCCATGAGACATTCTCAGGGCGCAGAGGGACTAGATTGTCACGACCCCGATTTCCGGACTGTCGGATCCTCTCATATCTGGATCTTGTTACTAAGCAATAATTTATTCAACAATCACAACTAACATTCAGAAATAGACTGCAAATAAAATACTCAGAAGGAAGAATTTCAACACTTTTCCATTCACGAAATAAAGTTTACATGATCCATTGTCCCACTATAACCATTTACATGTACATCAGCTGGAAGAAAATACACAAAAAGATCATTCAACTACCTTACAAAGTAAAGCTACTGTGGCCGACTGGATGGCTAAAGTCCTTGTGATGGCTCACCGACACCTGTTGTGTTTTCCATAAATCATAGGATAACAATTAGAGAATGCTAAGTA